>VDFB02257701.1:0-10234 GCA_007258455.2 Sequoia sempervirens | reverse complement strand
TTATGAGATATAATACATCATGTACAATGAGGGAACCCTTGTATATCTAAGTACAAGTAAAACTTAAGAGAAAATAGGATGACTTGACATGTTCTTAATCTTATATATTAAGAAACAAAAACTAAATGTCCTAAGTAAACTCCATTAGAATAATATGAAAAGGGTCTAAAAGGAAACTAGGTAGGTAGAAAACTTACATGTTCACAACAACACATGAATATCTATATTCTTGTTATATTAATGATGGACTATGTTTTTTGAGATCTATTTGGAAGTTGTCAAAAAATATGACAAATGGTTGTCTAAACTAGATACGAAACTTAATGAGAATATGTTGAAGCCAAATGACCTCAATAATGGCATTAAAAACTAACAATACTTGGCCTTAGTGGGAGATAGAGAAATAGTAGAGAGAGATTTTCTCAACCAAAAAAAAAAAACTAGACAAATGGTTTCCAAAATCAATGGGTTCCATGTAGTTTTATTTGAAAGAACAAAATTGTGTAAACAAAAATCACACAATTGATCTTGCATCTCAGGTGTGGAGTTCTAGAAAGTGTCTAAGAACAAAAATTTCTTGTTCATGGAAATAGGTAGGTCACTAACCATCTAACTAAATTGAAAACATAAAAATATTGCCTACAAAAAAAAGCATAAACCCAAGTAGGTGGTCTACATTTCATTAGTTGTACTATCTTATCTGCCAGTTCCTCAATTCTTACTTTTAATTTCTTCACCTTTGTTTGTTGCTTCTCAATTTTTCTAGTGTGATTAGACATAATTTCACATTTCTCCCTTACCCATTCTTTTTCTTTTTGGGAGAATTCTTGTGTTCTCTTCCATAATTCAATGCCTAATGACACAAAATTTGGTCCAATGGGGGTATTTATGGGTCCAATTGAGCTTTATGGCACTGGATCTTTTCCTTCTATTTCCACCATGGAAATCTATGCTAATATCTCCAATTTTGACCCATGCTCAAATTTATGAAGCCTTTCTTCCAACTCCTTTATTCTTGCATCCCTCTCACTATCTTTCTACTAATATTTTTTCAATAATTCCTCTATTTGTTTAATCCTCTACAAGGCTTCTTACAACTCTTTATTTGTATTCCTTTCTTCAAAAAAATCCTCATCTTTTTCTAAAATTTGTTCTTCTCCAATTTCATAGATATACACAAGCCCTTCTAAGACAAGGCTCTTCAAATATCTTCTCATATTTTTGGCATCAAAAGTATCTTCTGAATTAGACTCAGAATTGCTAGAAAAATACAATAGTTGTACAATTGGTACTTTTATTTCATCACCAGGGGCATTGCCCTCTGAGTCTGTAATTGTTTCTTTTTATTGGTGTTTTTATTTGTTCTTCTATTTCTTGTTCCTAACCCCTATTTTCTTCATTAGGTAATTGAAGAATGTTGTTGATATTATTGCAATTCAGAAAATACTCCCAACACATTAGGAAATTGAACCCTAAGGCTCCTTTTCACTACTAGTAAAGTAACTAAACAAAACTGTGAGTGTTGATTGATTTCTTTTTCCTAAAGAAAATCTTTTCAACAAATTATACAAAAAATTGGGAACATTCACATGCCTTTCATGGTGTAAATGACTTAGAAATTTAAAATGAACTATATACAATAGTGATTGTCTTCCACTACATGTTAAGTACCTAATAGTATGAGAACCTACAAAGGCCTAAAGTGAAAGAAAAGATAAGTGTTTGGTACCTTGTGAGGAAGAGTCCAAGTTCTCCCTTGGCAAGGAGACTTCATTCCTAGTTGTAATTGCATCTTCTCTCACTGGAAACTCTTCTCCCACTTTTGGAAGAACAAAAAATTAAGCTAGAACAAATTTTGATGTGTCTACTCTCAAAACCCTGAAAAATTCCTCATCATTTTATAGGGGACTAGAAAATTGTTGGGTCATCACTTCATTACATTCTGTAAGTCTCAAGAAGTAGTCTAACTAGCTAGCTTGTTGGAAGATAGGCAGGAATTATTTGTCTTCCAGTAGAAAATTATGTGTTGTTGGTTCCCTTCTCACAATGCCATCCCCATTGTAATGCTTCAATCCACAATCACTCACTAGTTTTTTTTTACTCTATTTTTGTTATGTTACCCCAATTATACTACTTCTGCTATTCTTTATGCTATATTACTCAATTGTATTTCCCAATTCTACTATTGAACACCTTTCTCTCTCCTATAAACTCCTAGTTTCTTGATAATGGTAGAAAATGAAACAATAGAAAGTTTGAAAACAAACAAACTTAATGAATATATAGCCTTGAATAACCCTCCCCCAACTAATGTTGCTAAGTTTCCTCACTTAGTATGTACGGATTGGGCAGAGTCATAAATTAGAAGTAGTGAAAATTTAAACATGATATTGACATGCACACACAAATGATAAATATGCATAAAATTAGTAATTTTCAATGATTATTATGATAGTTAATGCAAAGATTATTTGTAGGAATTGTTTGAAGTGAAGTATCATTTGTGTGAAGTAGCTGAATGTCACCTACAACTTGATTTGAAATGACATGCCATGATTGTTATGAACTATGTCCAGTTCTGGTTTGAAGTGGAAGGTAGTATGTGTGTGACATGGGGAAATAGTGTTGGAATGATGAATGAAAAAGGTTGTGTAAAGTACGCTATGGGTGAAGTGAAAGTTATTGCTTTGTACGATGGAATAAAAAAAGTGATGTGATGGCTTCGTGCTAATGGAAGGAATAAGTTGCATGCAATGAATTGAGATGTGTATTACTACGTGTGCAGGTGGAATGATGGATATGTAATTAATATGGGTGTTTATGTAATGATGGATAGACAAGTGCTTTGGGCTCATGTAGTAATAGGTCCCTTATGTAGTGTTTTGCCTAGGGGAATTATATTGTAGGTCCATTCTATACTGGTTCAAAAAATGAAGACTATTGAATACCACCTATGCAATGTGTGCATGTGAGATACATGATATAATTATACCTATGAAATGATAGTGGGTGAATTGTGTAGCTCATCTATTGATATTTCTGATGAACTTGTTGTTATTAATGAAGTTTGTATCTCTAGTTCAAATTGATTATGTAGTGAGAAAAGGAAGACATCCTTCTATAATGGTTGTTTATAGAGATTTAACCTGTGGCAACTAACAATGAAAAATATACACCATCAATTGTGTGTATCTGAACTGCTCCATTTGGAAAGAAATTTTTTATTTCATATAGCCCAAGCCATCTAATCTATAGTTTTCCCTTGTAATATTTGTACCTTGAATCATAATGTAAAGCCTGATAACCTACACTAAATTCTTTGGTCTTAATAAACTGGTCATGTCAACACATCCTTTGCTTCTAGATGATTTTAGTATGGTGTATTGCTTCCATTCTTATTTCATCCAAGGAATTGAGGTTATGTAACGTCTCCTTTTTTGTTATTGATAAATCCATGCCCATTTTGATTGATGCCCTCAAATTTTTGTATTCAAATTCTATTGGAAGTATTTCCTTTTTACCATATACCAATTCATATGGTGTAAATCGCATTGTCTTCCAGGCTGTCTTGTAATCCCAAACTACTTTAGGTAACCTAGCTATCTAATCCTTTTTGTGGAGTTTCACTACTTTTGTGAGGATGTTTTCAATTTATTTTCTAGTGACTTCCAGTTGACCATTTGCTTGAGGGTGATAAGGTGTAGACTTTTTATTTTTGATCTTATATTCCTACACTAGTTTTGTGATAAGATATGATGTAAACTATGGCCCTTTATCTATAACAATTTCTCTAGGAACACCATATATTGTGAAGATATCTTCATAGGGAAACTTGGCTAGATTCTCATCCCTTGTATTTTGCAAGGCTTTTACCTCCACCCATTCGATAATGTAATTAGTATTAATCAGTATACATTCTTTGTTATTTGATGTTGGGGAGATGGACCAATAAAATCTAGTCCCTATTTATCAAATGGTGCTATTACTATCTGTGGATGTAATGGAATTTCATTTTTTTTGTTGGCCTTCCCATTCTTTGACATCTATCACATCTCCTTGTATATTTGACCGCATCTTTATGAAGTGTTGATCAATAATAGTGATTATTCAAAATCTTAAGAGTTTTCCTCATTTCTACAAAGTGTTCCCCACAAAGGTTCATCATGACATGCTCTGAGGATGTCATATACTTCATATTCTTGAATGCATCTTCTCATTATATTTCTAGGCCTTGTGTAGAATAAATATCCAACTATCCATGAGTAAGAAATTTTTTTTTGAATTAATTTCCTCTTCTCCCTTGGTGAGATATATGGTGGCATTTTTCTTGCTACCAAATAGTTGGCTATGTTTGCATACCAAGGTGTATACATAGAGAGAGAAAATAGGTGCTCATCTAGGAATGAATCATCTACAACATCTTCTAACTTGGTTGGCAGTCTAGAGAGAAAGTCTGCTACTACATTGGATTTCCTTAGCTTGTCTACAATATTAATATCAAATTCTTGAAGTGGTAGTAACCATCTCACAATCCTGCCACTAACTATTGGTTTGTTCATTAGGTACCTTAATTGTTGTATGATAAATATATATAAATATAGAATAACCTATAATGTAGTGTCTAAATTTTTTGATTGCATAAACCACTGCTAACATCTCTTTTTCAATTACTGTATAGTTGAGTTCTTTCCCTCAAATATTTTTACTAATATAATAAATGGAATTCTCAAGGTTTCCTTCCTTCTATCCTAACATAGCTCCTATTACAAAAACAGAAACATCTATATGGATATGGAAAGGTAAATTCCAATTTGGTCCTCTCAAGACAGGGGTCTTGGTTAGTACTACCTTGAGAACTTCAAAGGAATGTTGACAAGTAGGTGTCCATTCAAACTCTAAATCTTTAGACAATAAGACAAATAGTGGTGTTGTAAGTTTACTAAAATTTTGTATGAATCTCTTGTAGTACCTATCATTGAAAATGAAGCTTCTAACATCCTTTTTTTTTTGAGGTACAAGAAGTGTTGATATTACGTTAGTTTTTTTGTGGTCCACATGGATTCCCTTATTGGACACAAAATATCCTAGGATTACTCCCTCAATCATCATCATGACACATTTCTCATGACTCAAGGATAGGTGATGATCTTGAAATATTTGTAGTAATTTCTCCAAATTGGAAAGTGCTTCTTCATAGGTATTCCCATAAGTTGTAAAATCATCCATCTAAAGCTCCATGGAATCATGAGAAAAGTTTGAGAATATGCTCAGCATTGCCCTTTGGAAGGTGGAATGTGCATTGCATAGCCAAAATGTCAAGAAAAAGTAAGCATATGTCACCCAATGTCATGTAAAGGTTGTCTTGTCTTGGTCTTTTGGGGCTATCTTAATCTGATTGTATCCACTAAACCCATCCAAAAAGGAAAATTATTTATTTCCTGCTAGTGAATCTAGTGCTTGGTCAATGAATGGAAGGCAAAAGTGGTCTTTCCTAGTTGCTTCCTTCAAATAATGGTATTCTACACAAACTCTCCATTTCCCTCCTTTATTAGGTACAATTAATAGTGGAGACATCCATTGACTATCAAAGATTGGATAGATTAATTTTGCATCTAGCAACTTTTATAATTTTGTTTTGACTATGTCATAGACTGCAGGGTTCATTCTCCTTTGGGGTTGTCTCACCGGTTTATAGCCATCATTGATGTAAATCTAATGCATGTATAGGTTTGGTTCTATTCCTTCCATATTATGATAATCCCATGTATATGCAGTTGCATGTGATTTCAACACATTCAATAGTGAAGTTTGTTGTGCAACAATCAATTGACTATTTACATTTAATGTTTTGTTTGGCATAATCTCTAAAGTTAAGGATGATGTTTGAACAAATGAAATGTCAAGTCATACTACATTAGGAATGAAATGGTGTGGAAATAAGGTATAAAATTTTTGAGAAATGGACTCAGATGTATTGATAGGGATTATGTTCTTTAGAGGGTCTTGCAAACATGTTAGACAAACATGTTACAGGTCCCTACCAAATTTTTTCTGCATGATGTTTGAAATCAATTTATCTTTGTCTTAACAAGGGACTATGTTTGGTAGTCATTAGAGTTTGTAATGAATATTGGTATTCCTCATCTAGGGAAGGCCATGCAGTTTACTCCAAATATACATGTGGTTGGGCTAGTGGATAGAGGACTAGTTTCTTGGTTACATTTCCATTGGAAATTATCATGTTACCAAACCTGAAACCTATGAAGGCATCTGCAATTGCTAACCAAGGTCTCTCTAAGATGAGGGTATATCCTGCAAGATTAGCTTTAAGCTGCAACACCATAAATTATGCAAGGTAGAGTCTACTATTATAACCAAGTATTCTATGATTCCCTCACGTTTGACCTATTTGCTTATTGTAACACAATAGGTGTAGGTATGAGCTCCATTAGTTGTAATAATTTCATGGTTTATTTGGTCATTACATTAATGGCTGCCCCAAGTTCAATTAAGGTATTATTAATGAGAGTACCATTAATTTTGACATCCACTACAGGGCTCCCAGGATCTGTATACTCGGGGACAATTATGTTTCCCAATATAATTTCTGCAAGTTGTTCTAAGACATGTACAATATGAGGGTCCTTGTGTTTCTTGCCTTTATTTTTGAGGCATAAATCTCACTATTTTGGTATAAATGGGAACTTCCTTAATGGCCTGGATTTGGGGTATCTTGATGCAAACATCCCTGAGTTATCCAAATAGATCAGTTTTAGCTTGTGAATGATGTTTTTGGACTATTAATCTCTCATGGAATGGAGGCTCTGGACTTATGTTTGTTGGGTTGAATTGATTTGACTCAGGTTACCTAATTTGTTTTCCCATGGGTTATATTGAGAGTTCCTCATCATTCAACTCTATGATGTGAGGAGATGTGTTGGTGTGAATAAATGTCTTGTACCTAGCTAATTCACTCACTAGGTAATTAGGGGACATATCCACATGTTATGTTTACTTAGGATATAAGATTTTGTCTAGAAGTCTTAGTTGGATTTTCTAGAACTTATCTTATCTAGCTAGTATTGCTTGATTCCTAGATAGTTAGTTTTTAATTTTTTCTCATGTCATAGGATTAAGACACTTGTCATAATCTTGTCAAATCCTATCTCTCAACCTTGCTTTTATGAGCAAGGCAACTCATGTAATTCAAGCATATTAAACCATTATTCAATATTACATTGTTGAAGCAAACTTTCTTGCCATTTTCTCTCTTGTGGAAGTTGTTTTGGTCTAGCAACTATTCCTAGGGGTGTTGGGGAGTCACCATTTACTCCCACGAGATGAAGACCCAACTAGCATTTTCTTTGATCTGAGGTGGACATCACTCACCTCAACCCCATAGGTGGGGTATTGTATGGTGTCATTAGCATAAGCCTATTGGACATGCTTATTATTTGGGTTAGGTGCAAGTTGTGCTAGAAATTGAGGTGATTTTGGTGGTGTTGGTGCAACTATTTCTAAGTTTGGCATTATGGCTTGTTTTTTATGGTTGCAGGGGCTTTTGTGGTTGCTAATAGTTAAGATTTTTATTTTGCTGCTATTGACCTCTTTGCCCCTATAGTTTCCATTGACTTTGTTGGGGTGGCCATTGAGAATTACAATTAGGTCCTTGGTAATTCTTTGGTGGCCACATGCCTTGATGTTGTTGATTCCAATTGGATTAGGGCATTGGCCATTGTGAGTTTTGCACATTGGTCCAATATTGAGGGTTCCAACTAGTGAAATTTGTTTTATTACCTAGAAATGACATGTTATTTGTCAAGGGGTCTTAAGACATATCTTATATTGGCTGCCATGGTTTGCATTGATCTATGTAGAAAAATTGACCATCTTCATCTTCCAGGGCATGAAATTTTGGCTTCCCTTGCTTATCTTTAGAAATACTAGCTAGCTTCTTGCACTTGAAATAGATCTTTTTTTGTCAATAGTGTGGGAAGTATTATGTGAGGGTTGCTTTTGTTTCCTCTTGCTTTTTCTTGATATGGAGGGTATCTAGTTATGTAGCCAAATGGCTAAGGATATCCTCCTTCATGTTTGATATCTAGTTGTGTCACCATTTACTCACACCTAGTATTAGAGCTCTAGTGTTGCATATTCCTTCCTATATTTGAGGATTTATTTAGGGGTTTCAAGGACCTCACGATTAAATCTAGGGCATTGAAAAAAGTCAGGTTTTCCTTTCGTTTCATCAAATTTGGATATGTTTTCGCTGATCTATGAGGGTTGGAAAAAGTGTGAAGAGTAGTTGATCCAGGAGGTCAATGAATTTTCAGACCACTTTGGGCCTAGATCGACATCACCATCACGTTTAGAAGGTTGCACAGATGAATTTTGACCATAAATTCGTCCATTTTTGGTAAAATTTGTTTTTGAGGAAAAAATATTTTTCCTGGGTAGGTTGTACAACCCCCTAGGTCATCATTTATATTTTCATAGAAAAAATTAAAAAATTATGCAAGCTTTATTGTATTTTCAGGAAAATATTTTTTTAAAAAAATCTAGAAAATACTTTATATTTTGTTTGGGGTTTATAAAAATTTTGGGCAAAATTATTATTGTATCGGGGTGCCAATAAAATTTTGTTGTAATTAGAAGAATATTCTATCTACAAATTTGTCACTGGTACTTTTTCCGCAGGACCCATCATACAGGGCGTGGATTCTCTTATCAGTATTGTACATGATCTGCATCACCGATCATTTGTGCAAAGGGTATATTCACTATCAATGGTACAAAATTCTAATTGTTGTTTTATCTATCACATCGACATCTTGGTGACCCTATCACATTATCTGCTAACATTGACATCTATGAGGCATATTTTCTGTGCAAGCATCGTTAGTACCATGCAGTCACATCCATAAATCGTCTAGCTCATTGATCATATTTTCATTTGTATTTGCTGCCGATGGTACCTTTACATCAACTTTCACTAATATTTGTAGGTACAGATCAAATCTATCAATAGTCTCTTCATTTTCATTAGCCGCGGGTGGTTGTAATGGTACAAAGTTGATTTAAATCAAGATTTTTAATTGTTTGTGGGCTTCTCTAGAAAACATTGAATTTGAAGTTTTTTATATATTAAAACCTTTGCTTAAAAATCTGATGGGATCTTGATTTGTACCAGCTGACTTTGTAGTACCCACTGCCACATTAGAATTATCAGGCTCAATGCCTAGGTGGTGTGGCCTCCTACCGCTCACCATAGGTGGCTCCACAGCCTCCCACCTGCTACATTTGGTGGTGGTATTTTATTTTTTCCAACTGTGTAGCACACGGTCCTATTAAGGACCGCCTACATTTTTTTAAGCCCCTGAGTGCTTTACTTTTGCACCAATTTAGCATTTAGATTGCTATGTTTTGCCCATTTTTTCCAAATTAGTTATTTTTTTTCATTTTGGCATAACTTTCACATACAAAGGTGAAATTTTTGAAATAAAATATCATCAAAAAGCTAAAAAATCTCAAGTTTCCAGTGGTACAATTATTTTTTAGAAATTTCGTTGTTTGGTGGTAGTTTTCATTGATTGAAGTCAGATATTGATTTTTGGCTCCCAAGCTTGTAATTTTTTGCCACAATCTCTGATTTTCATGATTCTTATGGAATTGGAAAGGTATTGAGGATATTTGTACATCCATCCCTGCACTTTTTCCATTTTCTATCCCAGGTATATTATGCTTTCATATTTTTCCTAGTGGGTCTATTGAAAGGTACTTGGATATTTTGGCAATTGGGAAAGTGTTGTTTTGATCATTGTACTTCATTTCAGTTGTATTGTGTATATTGATCTCATATTGTGTTAGTTTACAAGTGTATTATCATTGTAATAATGGGTTATTCAACTCATCCTTATGTAATAGTTCTGACTAGGAATAATTATGAGTCATGGAAAAAAGGCATCATAACACATTGTAAGTGGCTAAACATTTTGTAACATCTTTATGGACTCATTCTTGAACCAGAAAAAACATATAGGAAATCCATTTAGGGTAATAAGAATGATCATATCATAGGATTGATTGGTTCTACTTTCAGTGTAAGCATCTTCAATGAGACCTATCATAAGGTCTTCTTTGACATGTCATGACCACGCACAGTTTGGACCAAATTTTGGGAGATATTTGGAGATCCACACAAGCCTCTTTTCCCAAATGATCCTGCTTCATATTG
>VDFB02257700.1:0-23583 GCA_007258455.2 Sequoia sempervirens | reverse complement strand
TAGTAAATTCTATTTTTGGCAATGGACAGGTTGGGTTCAGTTCAGTTGGTCTTCTTCTCCAGATGGTTCAGTTGGCAATATTGTTTTTGGCCCTTGGGTGCATTTTTATGGAGAGAAGTATTTTCACTTTATAATATTATAATTTAATATTATAACGCCCCTCTTGCCTAGCATTATAACTTTATGTTGTTCTTAAAAAGGGGACTTGATGGGTAAGCTCTTCATTGAAAAGATATATTATATTTTGAGGCCAAATATTGGGTTAAGTAAAAAAGGACGCCTACTTGAAGAAAGGTTGATTTTAAAAAAAAAGGTGAAATATTTGACTAAGGAAAAAGGACGCCACCTTTTGGAGGGAAGATGAGTTGAATTCAAATTTAGGGTTTGGGCGCCCTTCTTGAAGGTTCTAGAAGCTCTTCTCATATCTATTTATTCAGGGTTCAGCTCTTCATTTGGGATCTTTTGTCTACTATACTGTTATGCTGCTGGAATGTCTTCAGGCAAGCTTCGAGGAAAGCATACCTCCTAGCATTGGGCTCATCTTCTTGCTTGAAAGATAGCAACAAGTTGAGAATTAGATTGTAGTGTAATGTCCCCTTCTCATCAGTGATCAGCATTGCAATTCATCAGTCTATTCCGGAACCCGTAGACTGGAATGAGGTGAAATTAGGGTTTCTTGGCTTGGAGTTTTGTGGCATTTCATGTTATTTACTATTTTTAGTAAATGCTAGTTGTGGCAGTTGCAGTTGTCCATTCTTAGTCCTTTGCAGTTGGAGCAGTTGTTATTATTTGGCTTGGTCTTCAGAAAGCTTTATATGGTGAAAAAATATTTAATTAAAGGCATTATGTTTTAATTCACTGTTGACACCCCCCTTGGCCTAAGGAGATAACTTAAGTTGTTTTTAAAGTGGGGCCATGAAGGGTACGCCTTCATAAAGAACTTTATTAATTTATTTAAGGACTTTATTCCTTGAGCAAAAGTAGACGCCACTTTTATATTTTTGAATAAAGTGAATTTCTTGGAGGCTTTTGGGACGCCACTTGAGAAGTTGACTGGTCTTTGGGAATTGGAAAGGTCTCTTGTGTCTTTTGAGCTGCTTCTCAGGCAATTGAAGAGTTTTGTTGAGCTCTTATTTATTGAAGGCTTTTGCTCCAGCATTTCATCCATGAAAATTATGCTAAAGTTATGCTGTCGAAATGACAATTGACATATTGCTTCGAGGAAGTCTACCTCCTAGCCTTTCATCCAATTTCGTGTTTGCAATATAACACCTAGTTGGCTACATTGCTGCTTCTCAACATCAGACTAGCAGATTGAGCATCAAAGATTGAAGATTTTGGAGTTTTTTCACAGTTCTGGTTTTCTGGTTTTTACACAGCTGAAGCTGATTTTGGTTCATATCTTTTGGAGTGAATTTTACTTTGTTCTGGGTACTTTGGCAATCCAATTGTTGACTCTAGGCGCCACCTTCCACAAAAAATTAGAATTTAATTTCAAGCTGCTGAATTTATCTTGCAAAATCGATTTACCAAGGAGGCCGTACCATTTGAAGAAGCCTTGGAATTCGTGCTAAATGAATGGGAGCTTTTGGTCATTGTTTCTGGACTTTATCTTGGGCGTCTAACCTCTAGAAAACTTCTGCAACTGATTTCACATCATTCGGAGGTAAATTGATCAACTTATGAGCATTTTATGATTTTACAGTTTGCTGGTTGAATTTCCAGAATTCTGATTTTTATATCAGATTGTTGCAATTTCCAGTTTTGAACATTTACTTCAGTATTTGAGAGTTATATCATTGTAAAAGTTCATACTTATTATCTAAGGTTCATTCCTTATCATTGTACTTTGTAATTTGCAGAGTTTAATTTGTAAGGTTGAGATTAAGCATTACTAATCCAACCAATCTTTCAGTTCTGCAATTACTTTTCTGTTTTATCATTAAATTACCCCTGGATGGTTTACCGCCAGTGTGGACAATCTATTTTGTAACTCTCTTATACCCACTTCATAGTGGTGAATCCCCACAACTCTGTGGATGCCCGCCGCAGCGGATGAATTGTTCTTAATTGTAATTTTTTCCCCCCACTGTTTGGTGGTAGCGTGGAAATGTTCTTATGGCTGGTTATCCGCCTATCAGTTTATAATTTCAATTTTCAAGACTCCGTCATATGTTAGCACCTCGCCCTCAGTGGGATCTTGAGTGCACATCCTTGACGTTGAGTAGTTTTCATTCCAAGTTCAGATTTCAGTTGATGCTAACGCTAATCCAGTTATTTATCTCTGGTTGTTGTGTAAATTCTTCGAAAAAATTGGTTAGCATATTTCATGTAGGTGGGTTGTTTAGCTTTGTAGTTGAGTTTCATTGCATTTGGTAGCTATTATTCAAGCATTTTGTCATATTTCTGAGTTGCTGATGTTGCATGGCTGTAGGTAGTTTTCATTCATATATCAAAAATAAAAAAAGATATTGTTCTGGGTATTAGTCATATCATCTTCTCTACTTGGGGTGACCTACTTGCAAGTTTGTGGAATTTATAATGAAGTTTCTGATTTTTCCTAACTAAATCGCCCCTACAGGAGGGCCGTACCATTTGGGAAATGCCTTGGGATGTGTGCAAATTAAATGGGAGTTGTTTGGTGAGGTTTTAAGTGTTCATTTTAGGCGCCTTCATCCTTAGAGCAATCTGCAATTCGTTTCATGCCATTAGAGTGAGATTTGAGCAAGATATGAGCAAGATATGAGCAATTAAGTGAGTATTATGTTGCAGATTTCTTCATTTTATGTTGCAGGTCTGATATATTAGAATCAAGAAAGTTGTCCCTTTGGTTGGGATTGAGCATTGGAAGTCACATTTGGTATTGGGAAGGCATACTATTTAGTTGCAGCAATAAAGAACTTGCAAACTCTAGATTTAAATGAACATTCTGACATATTGTAAGCTGTTAGTAGTACTATCAGCCATTCTTCTCCTATCTCTCATTTAATCTATTGTATTTCCCACTGAATAAGTGGAAGAGGCTGGCTAGCCGCCTATTTACTTTCAGTTAAGTAGTTTAGGGACCCTCTGACCATATGCTCGCCATCACACGGCGCCATTCTTGGTTAGGGTTACTTGAGTTCATCATGCATTGATCCTCTGACCATATGCTCATCTGCATAGGCGCATTCTTGGTTAGAGTTCCTTTCCAGTTGTGCATCTGCATTAGACCCTCTGACCAATGCTCACACCTTGCCCACATTGGGATCCTGGTGTACATTCTGGTTAGAGTTACTTTCCGCATCGTTTTGGTTTAGAGCTAACCTTAACGGGTGCGTGTTGAATTGTAATTGCATTGCAAAAAACAAAAAAAAAAAGTTGGTCCGGTTCTTTACAGTGGTATCAGAGCCATGATTCTGCCAACCTGTGCCCTATAGTGATTCGGTTGTCAGATGAGTGATAGTGATTGTAGATACTTCACTAGAAGTCAGGCCAGAAGACAACAGACACAGTTTCCGCCAGTGCTAGAAGCAGATACTTTGTCAGGAGCTTTGAGAGAAACAGGAAGAATAGTAGTTACTGGTAGAACAGTTGAGAACATGGCAGAAAGTCATAAGCAGGCCATGGATGAAAAGGATGAAAGGATGGAAAAGAAGTTTGATGGGATGATTGAGTTGATGTCCCGGTTACTTGCACGTATGGACCAGCAAATTCCTCATAATCATAATCCTAATCAAAACCATGCTACAGGAGAAAACAGTGGAGTCAATGGGAACAATGGTAATGGAGGGAGTAGAACTATTGGTCAGCATGAGGCCACCTCTAGAGGAACAGCCTCTAGGCCTCTCTTTCCTACATTCACTCAGAGGGAGGAACCGCAAGTTGAAGCTGTCATTCCTTTTGTAGATGATGCCAGGCAAGCCTACTTGGAGTATGCCACCTTACCCCTTGATCTTAGAGACCAATGGTCCTTTGATCAATTCTTGAACCAAAGAAACAGAAGAAACGGAGGAAGAGTTGATAACCGTGCTCATATGGCTCCTAGAACCGATTATCAACAAGCCCTTGGGAAGGTGTCATTGGCTCACTTCGATGGAAGTGATAAGTGTTCAGCAAGATCGTGGGTTCAGAAGTTAGACAACTACCTTTCACTTTGTCCCATGCCAGAAGAAGATGCCATCAAGTTTGCAACGCTTCATTTGGAGGGAGCTGCCCATGAGTGGTGGTACCATGGTTTGGTCACGCTCGGCCACAACCTCATTCGAACCTACGATGAATTCACCAATAAGCTGATTGATAGGTTCGACACTAAGGATCCTGAAGTGAAATTTCGTGAGCTTGCACAATTGAAGCAGCATGGCTCCTTGGATTCCTACATAGCTGATTTCCAAAGGCTTTCCGTGATGGTGCCCAACATCATTGAAAGAAGATTGGTTGTATTGTTTTATGAAGGATTGGTTGAGCCCTTGAAAGGGTGGGTTAAAGCCTTCGATCCACCAAGTCTCGAAGAAGCCATCAAAAAGTCTCGAAGTATGGAGTTATCAGCTCCTAGGCCTAAATTTCCACCAAAGTCATTTGGTCACAAGAAGGATAAGAGGCATTTTTCAAATCAGCACAAGAAGTTCCCACCCAAGTTGACTGAAGAGCAACGTGAACAGCTTAGAAAAGAGGGCAAGTGTTATACATGTTTGGAGCCTTGGGTTAAGGGTCATAGATGTCCTGGAAGAGGGCGTTCTAATCAAATGGGGGCTTATTCTAATTATGGATCAGAATCTGATATGTCTGATCAGCAGTCTTATTTTGGGGACAGCGAGGAAGAAAGAGCTCCAGAAGAGTTCGATCATGAGCAAGGAGTTGGGGCCCCTATTGCCCAACTCTCTAGTTTCCAAAAGAACGAATCTTTCAAGGTTCGTGGTGGAGTTGGAGGTCATTGTATTGTTGCCTTAATTGATACTGGGGCAACACATAACTTCATTGATGAAGGTGTGGTTGCAAAGAGAGGTCTCAAAAAAGAATAATTTGAAGGATTCAAAGTCATGGTGGCTGATGGGTTTCATATTTCATGCAACCAAAGGGTTCCTAACATGTCTATGCAGTTGGGCAACTATGAAGTCAAGGATGACTTCTATGTGGTTACTATTGGTGACACAGATGCAGTACTTGGTATACAATGGTTACGCTCACTTGGTGAAATCTCTCTCAATTTACAAACAATGGAGCTCAAGTTCCAATCTGATGGAAAGAAGGTGGTGTTAAGAGGAATGTCCAATGGTGGTCCTCGAATAGTTTCATTCAAAAGAATGGAGAGGCTAATTCGGCATGATCAAGTTGAGTGGGCTGTGGAATGCATGGTCCTTCCGGCTAGTCCAGTTGAGACAAAGAGGGACTATCCTCCAGATATTCAGTCTATACTTACCAAGAGGAGTAAGGTGTTTGCTGATTTACCTCCTGGGCCGCCTCCTGAAAGAGGAGCTGAGCATGTCATTGAACTCAAGGAAGGGGCCAAACCAGTCATCACAACACCGTATCGGTATCCTAAGAAGCAAAAGGATGAGATTGAGAAAAACATAAAAGAACTCTTGGAGATGGGCTTCATTCGTCCTAGCAAGAGTCCCTTCGCTTCAACTGTAGTTCTTGTGAAGAAGAAGGATGGCACCATCCGCATGTGTGTGGATTATCGTGCCTTGAATCAAAGCACCATAAAGAATTGGTATCCTATTCCTCGAATTGATGAGCTACATGGTGCCAAATTCTTTTCGAAAATTGATTTGAGGTCGGGCTACTATCAAATCCGGATGAGAGGTTCAGATGTTGAGAAGACGGCATTCAGATGCCACTATGGTCATTTCGAGTTTCTAGTCATGCCTTTTGGGTTGACTAATGCTTCAGCCACTTTCCAATCTTGTATGAACAGAGTTTTTCAGAAACAGTTGAGGAAGTTTGTGTTGATCTTCTTCGATGATATTCTCATTTTCAGCAAGACATGGGAAGAGCATCTCAAGCACTTGGAGGAAGTGCTTAGCATTCTTGAGTCAGAAAGCTTGTTTGCCAAAGAGTCCAAATGTGAATTTGGAATGAAGGAGCTACTCTACCTTGGTCATATAATCAGCGTTGATGGAGTGAAGGTTGATCCTGAAAAGATCAAGGCAATAGTTGATTGGCCACCTCCAGAAAACTTGACTCATTTGAAGGGGTTCTTGGGTCTTTGTGGCTTCTACAGAAGATTCGTGAAGGGCTACTCTCAAAGTGCTGCTCCCCTTATTGACCTCACTAAAAAGGGGGCTTTCATGTAGTCAGAAAAGGCTCAAAGTGTTTTTGATAAGTTCAAGAAAATCATGAGTTCTTGTCCAGTGTTGGCCATACCAGATTTCTCCAAGCCATTCGAGTTGCAATGTGATGCATCAGGAGAAGGTGTTGGTGCTGTTTTGATGTAGGACAAACATCCCATTGTGTTTGAAAGTAGAAAACTAAGGGGTGTTGAAGGACCTATTCTATCTACGACAAATAAATGCTTGCAATCATGCATGCATTAGCGAAGTTCAGACAATATCTGGTGGGAAGCAAATTCGTGGTCAAAACTGATCACAACAGTCTCAAGCACTTCATGCATCAGAAGGATTTGAATGAAAGACAACAGAAGTGGGTGAGTAAGCTTCAAGCTTACGATTTTGACATTGAGTATGTCAAAGGGAAGAACAACATTGTGGTTGATGCTTTATCTAGAAGACCTCATTTGAGCTCATTGTGTGAGCTTACTGCTGATTGGAAGGAAATGTTGCTTGCTGATTATGCCAAAAATCAGTTCGCAACCAGCATCATTGAAGGTACTTTTCATGATGAGAGGTACAAGGTAATTGATGGTTTGATACATTACAAGGGAAGAATCTTTTTGGTGGCTGATTCCAAACTTAAGAAGAAGATTTTGATGACCTTCCATGACATTCCACTTGCTGGTCATCAAGGCTATTTCAAGACATATAGGCAGATTCGAGAGAGGTTCTCTTGGAAGGGGTTGAAAGAGGAAGTTCAATGTTACATCAAGGAGTGTAGCACTTGTCAAATGAACAAAAATGAGCACTCTCTTCCAGCTGGTCTACTGCAGCCACTTCCCATTCCAAATAAAAAATGGGAAAGCATTTCGATGGATTTCATCATAGGATTGCCTAGGGCTCAATGCAAAGATTGTATTTATTGTGGTGGATAGATTAACAAAATTTGCTCATTTCTTTGCCATTACCAGCTCATTTTCAGCAGCTCAAGTTGCAGATCTGTTTTTCCATGAAGTGTTTAGGTTGCATGGGTTGCCGAAAAACATTGTAAGTGATAGGGACAAGAAGTTCCTAAGCACCTTTTGGCAAGAAGTTTTCAGGATGAGTGGTACAGTGCTTACTCCAAGCACTAGCTATCACCCTCAAATGGATGGTCAAACTGAGATAGTGAACAAATGGTTGGAGGGCTATCTTAGAAATTATGTCTTGGAGCAGCAAAGAGCATGCGAGAGATCTTGGGGGTTGCCTCCTTGCAGGTCTGCGGGCCTGTAAGACGCTTTGTTTTTCCAACTTCATGGTTCTGAGCAGCTATGGAGTCCTTTTTCTTTCTGGGTAACCTTCGTGATACTGCATCGTAGTATTGTTTCCTCGATGGTTCAAAGTGTACGCTTAACCTTATGCTCTTCTTGATCTAATACTTTCTTACCGAAAGCATTCATCGCGATTCATGCTTGCTAAAAGTGGGGAAAAATGTATAAGAGTGAATTTGCAACTCTATGCACATCCCCTTGCCTTTTTATCCAAATCTTTTAGAAAACCGTTCGGAGGTCAATTCCACCTACTCACGCTATGTTCCACTTGGCTTTGTTACAGGGAAGCTGCCGGGACGCCGCCAAGGCGTTAGCTGCCGGGCGCCGCTATCGCCCCAGATTCCTATATTATCGGCTCCTCCGCAGCGCTATTAACTTCATTAAGTTGTAACGCTCTTCAAACAATCGACCGAATATGGTCGCTTTTCCTCATTCCCTTCACCGCCTCTTCAACATTCAATCCAACTTTCACAACTTCGTCAGCTATTGCACACTTCTTCTGCTTCCATACCATTAACTTTGCATCCACCTCACCTCACTTCAAGCATTCAAGCATTCCATTGCAGAAAGCTCGCACCGGCCACTTTGTGTTACCTGGGGACCAACGCTTCATTGAGGCTTGAGTTCGTTCTCCCTGCCCTGAGCGCCCTTTGGTGGAGGTGGTACCTCCCTCTATCACTCTGGTTGCCAATAGCATAGTATTGTTTTGTAGCTTTATCTTATTTTTATCTTTGCTTTGTTTGCCCATGGAATACGAATGGTTCGATTGATCTCCCTATCTTACCACCCAACATTCTTCGTAGGTGTAAGCTTTGTAGAAGATCAGCTGGCAAACGAATTTCTCGATGAGATTCTCCTCATCTTCTTTACTCTTGCTTATTTACTTTACAATATTAGAGAATACTTCATTTATTTATTCGTATCATTTTGGCCCTTTAGTTAGTCAGCTGGGCCATTAGTTGTTTCAACAGGTTTAACCTTGTCTCTGCTGTTGTCTAGCCGTATGGACGACAGTGCACTTTTGAGACTCCAGTGCGCCGTGCTGTCGTCCAAAGACCGCGCTTCCGTCCTCGGGCAGAGAGCTCCCTGAGGCGCAGAGTTGAACCTGAAAACCGACTCGCCTAGCCCCACCTTAAAACTCGGGATTGCAGAGTGACTGTAGGACCTCATAGTCCTCGTCATTCTCATCCTCATACCTTAAATATTGTACTTAGCTGAGGTAAGTTAGGGCAGCCTCTCGCATCTTGACCCTCTGTGACTTGAGGTCTTGCACGCAATGGTCCCCCTCTCTTACAATAACTTTGTAAGGGCCATAGAAATGTGGTTTTAGCTTTTCAGCCCCACTCTTTTTGATTGATATTTGCTTATATGGCTGTAGCCTCAGAGAAACTAGATCTCCAACTTCAAATGTCCTTTCTATGCGGTGTCTGTTAGCATAGATTTTTTGCTGGTTCTGGACTTGCTGCAAATTTTCCTTAAGGGTCTTCATGAGGTCGATATTTTTCTGTATGAAGTCCTGTGCATTTTGTAGCTTGCTTTCTTGGGTGATCAAATTTCCAAAGGGGCTTCATATCCATATAGAGCCTTGAAGGGGCTCATTCCAATTGACATGTGGTGGGTGGTATTATAACAATACTCACCCAAGTGTAGCCATTTTATCCATGTGGATTGTTGACTTGTTACATAATTCCTTAACTAACCCTCTATCCATTTGTTAACTATCTCTGTTTGCCCATCCGTTTGCGGGTGGTAACTTGTACTTGGAGTTAGATTTGTCCCTGCTAGCCGGAAAACTTCTTGCCATAATTGGCTAAGAAATTTACTATCCTAGTCATTGATGATTGTTTTGGGTATCCCATGAAGATGAAAGACTTCCTTAAAGAATAATTCTGCTACCTGAGATGCTTTGTATTCTGATGAAATTGCAAAGAAGTGGGCATACTTAGTAAGTCTGTCCACTATCACATATATGCTATCTTTCCCATGTATTTTGGGCAATCCGGTTATGAAATCCATCGAGATACTTTCCAGATTTTTGGTTGGGAATGGGTAGTGGTTGTAATAGACCTGCAAGATGACTTTGTTCCACTTTATTTTGTTGAAATTCTAAGTCAACCTAGATTATCAGAAATTTGAAAAAATGACCTTTGCTAGGGCATGCAAGAGCTTTTCAGTAACAAAAGCTGTAGGGGCATTAACAGAAGCTGCAAGGGCAATAGGGGCACCGGGGGCAATTTTTCCTGCGAAAAATTGACACATGGGTTTTGTAGACGCCAATGTGCTGATCAAACCCAGATTCTCTGTTTTATGAAAAGTTGACTTTTTCACCCGCATGTAAAAGAATCTTCGGAAAAAAGCATGGTGCTTCAAAAATGGAAGCAGTGGGGCAATTTTCTCGAAAAATTCTGGAACATGGGTTTTGCTACTGAGGTTGTGCTGAATGAACCCAGATGATCAGATTTTGAAAAAGATGCCGTTTACTTTGACATGAGGGAGAAAACCTAAGACAAGGATATGTTGTACCCCAAAATTAAAATTTTTGCTACACTTAGATATTTTGAAGAAATGAGTAAAAATCTTGTTAAATCTATCAAAAAGGTCAAAATTTGGGTGTGCATGTCTTGCATGAGGGATTAAAACGTAAAATTTCCAAAATCTGACGATCTGGGTTTGCTTAGAGTAGCCTAATCTACAAAACCCAGATCTTAGTTTTTCATCCCTACTTTTTAGGAAAACTGCTATTTTTAGAAATCTTCTAAAAATAGAAACTTTTTCTGGGTTTCTTTCGAAATGGATATTGGCAAAAATTTCTAAAAAAATAAAATTTCTAAAAATAGAAAGTTTGTCTGCCAGGGTCCAAACTGATTTTGATTGGCTCAAAATACTTCCATATCAGGCTGGTACAGTCAGAATCTCAAAAAGGTCAGTTTTGCCCTTGTGGGTCTATTCTGCTTTTTTAGAAGCATATCAGGAGATCTGAAGTCATCAATGGAGGTCAGTTGGTTGCCAGGCATTAGATTCAATGATCAAGCATTGAACAGAATATCAAATGATAAACATGCATGTTGAATGAAGAAGGAAGGTGAAATTTGCTTAAAATTGACTAACACTGCTTGTCATGGGTGCCCCAGAGGAAAATAGGTGCCCATCTTTTTAGGGCATCAAACGATGAAATTAGGGTTCGAGCTTCCAAGCAAAGTTGTTCAGAATTCTCCCAGCTCCGCAGCGAATCCGGTAGGGTAGTCATTGGATCATCCAGTCGTCCAGGATTTGAGGTCAAACAGGGAAGTTTCAAACAAAAGATGAAGTGAAAATCATGAAAGTAACGGAAAATTTAATAAGTCTGGAAGTTTTCAGTGCCCTAGGTGCCCAGGGGCGCCCAGTCTTTTGGAAGGGAAAATCCAACAATTAGGGTTTACAATTGAGCTCATTCTCTTTAGAAATTAATCAGCTTCACAACGATTGTCTTCGTCAGAGCATTTGGCTTGTCGTTCTCCTGAAAATCTAGATTGAGCTGAAAGTATGGAATAACGGTTCAAATGTGAAGATGAAAATCAGGTAAAATATTCTAAGTTTGACGTAGATGGGCGCCCCTGGAGAGATAGGGCGCCCAAGCTTTTGAAGCCTCAAATCCAACTTTCTGACAAAGTTACTCCTAGGAGACCCCTCTCAGAATCTTCTCAGCTTCGCAACGAGTCCAGCCATCAGTCAATCAGACACTTGGATCGTCAGATCTGACATGTTCATCTGGAGAAGAGTTGATGAAGAAATGTTGAAAAAGTTTCTAACTCTGGTGAAGTTGGGCGTCCCTGGAGAGAAAGGGTGCCCAAGGTTTTGAAGCATGAAATGTTAGAATTTGCAGATATAGTCTCCAGGATCACCTCGTCAGATTCAATTGAGTTACCCAACGAAGCTGACGGTCAGTCAATCGGATCATTGTAGCTCCCGGAATCAAGATTTCATTAGAAGATCAAAGGGAAATGAAGAAATTGAAAATCATGTAAAAATGGCTAACATTGTGAAAGTTCAGAGCCGTTGGAGGAAATAGGCTCCCATGAATTTGAAGGTCAAAACGAAGTTTTTAGCTAGAAGTACCTCCAGGGTGATCTCAGAATCAGACAAGCTTCGCGATGAATTATTCAGCGCATCCATTGGATCAACCTAGAAGTCGGAGATCGAAGATCAAACAGGGTTCAAAACTGAGGAAAAGTTGAAACCTTAAGAAAAATGGTTTAAGTCTGGTGAACATGGGCGCCTCAGCTTGCCAGGGGCGCCCCAAGCTTTTGGAGGTTAAGATGAAGTCTTTAGCCAAAGTTGTCTCCAAATGATCTCTTTAGAAACAATAAGGCTCTGTGATGGATCATTTTGCTAGATCACAGTGTTCACCGAGCTCTTGAAAATCAAGATTGAATAGAGGATGAAACTCAAGCAAAAGAATTGAAAATAGTGAAGAAAATGGCTAAGTATGGAGAAGAAAAGCGCCCCAAGAGGAGATTAACGCCCAAGAAGCCATGGCTTAGCCAAATTTTCAAAATGTCAAAATTTCATAGAGAAGGAAAATGTCTAAATTCAATGCACAAGATGAGGCTAGGGTTTGAACGATTGAAAGCAAAAGAAAGCAAGTTTGCTCATCCTCAAACTTATTTAAGGCATTCTTGTCCTTCATTCTTCACAATTTCTTGCAGGTGGCGAAGAGGAGCAGCAAACAAGGAGCAGCAAACAAAGTTTTTCTTTCTAAGATTTGAGAGCCATAGCTTGCTGATTTTTCAAAAAGTTCTTCATCAATTTTCAGATCAGCAACATAAGACCTTGCTTTTTCATGCTTTTTTTATCCATAACATCAAAACTTTGAAGGAGAAGGTCAAGGATTTCAATTTTCAGCTTTCTGGGTCTGCTCAACTCATTCTTCTGAAGAATTTTTTAA
Source organism: Sequoia sempervirens (assembly GCA_007258455.2). Taxonomy (NCBI): domain Eukaryota; kingdom Viridiplantae; phylum Streptophyta; class Pinopsida; order Cupressales; family Cupressaceae; genus Sequoia; species Sequoia sempervirens. Next base: position 11,098 of record VDFB02257700.1, on the reverse strand, counting down.
GAAATTTTCTCAAGTTGCAGCAGCTGTTTTTTATTTGCATGTTAGTAAAATCCTCAGGGTTTACAAATTTTTATTATCTGGGTCCTCTCAAAACAATCTTCTGAAGAAAACCCATATCACAGCTTTCAAATTCTAGGGTTGGCTGCTTTTTCGATCAGCCCTCAATGTTTTTCAAATCTAATCAACTGGGTCCATTTCTAATTGTATTCTGAACAAAACCCAGTTGCCAGCTCTTTTTTTGAGAAAATTTGAAGAAATTAGGGTTTGTTGTTTTTTTCAGTCTAAATTCAAAAATTTCAAAAATGGACGATCTGGGTTGTACTGCAATGAAATTCTGAGCAAAACCCATATCTCAGAAAAAATTCCAAAAATTTGTCCATTTGAAGCCGAAAAACCAGCATTCTAAAAATAGAAAGTTGCTCAAAACTTGTCTGAACATAGGCGAGTTTACAGTCATTCGTCAAGGTTTTCAATATGGAGTACACTCCCCTTGAGTTTAAGACCAAATCAGCACTATATCAAAACTTCATCATCTCAACTGAAGAACATGAGGTGGTGTGATATGAGAAAAAGGAAAGGTATCAGAAAAGAGTTGTGCAATACTCTTCTGTTGGAAATCAAGAGAAGTGTCAGAAGCATAAAGTTGCAGAGCTGCCAAGTTATCAATTAGTGAGTCATCTTTTCGGGCAGAGATGTTTTTCAAGAATAGAACTCATAAAGCAGGTGAAGAAGTGAAAGATTCTCTAAGTTTGATCACAGAAGGCGAAGAGATCTTGGAGGATCAGAATATTGCCTTAGATAGTATCAATGCACTTGATCAGGACACAGTTTCCTGCTTTTTAGCAGATATGATTGAGATTTAAAGCGGCTTTCATCTAGAAGCTTTCTTTCTGCTTTCTTTCTATTCTTGGAACGATTCTTATCCATTCTTTGAAAAAGAGAAAGAAAATAAATTGTAATAGTTGGCGTTTCCCGCTTTTCCTACTTTCTTAGGTATTAGATGTTATCTTCTTTCTAGATTTAGAAATAAAGCTTGCTTGCTGAGCAAGCCCTAGATTGTGAAAGCAAGGAGATTTTAGGGTTCCGTACTCCTCTGCTTGCCTATAAATAAGAGCCTTTGCTCATTAGTTTTCTTTAACGATGCTAGTGATAACAAAACACTGAGCATAAGTGCCTTCTATTTGTTATTCAGTGTTGTTCAATTGTTTTATGATAGCGAATTGTTGAGTCTCTTTTAGCCAACAAGTAGTTATTGTAATTGCTGTCCCTTTTGTGTAAGAACAAGTTTGCAAGCCTCTTTAGCTGCAAGTTCTTGTTCTGTGCATGTGTTTAGTGTAATCTTCGTTCCAGAAGTTTGAGAAATAAAATCATGAGCCTCCTTTGCCTTGGTATAACGTCTCAGATTTCCGTTTATTGTGTTATGCTTTTGTGATCTTAATTTTAACCTACATTGAAGTGTGTAGATGTATGTTGAGAAAGAGTTCTCTTAAGCCTTTGTCAGAGAATCAACCTTGTTCATTTCTAAATTCTCTTGCTCTGCGTATTACTTGAGAAGTTAGAAACGTCTTTAGCTTAAGTTAGTCATAGTTGAAGTTCTTAATCAGAAAATCTAAGTTGTGGCGTTTGTGTTTTATAAACCTTGTGCTCTAGCTGAAACAAAAAGATAGGCGAATTAGTTTTAATTTACTTTCTTTCATACCATCAACAAGAGGGAGCTTCCCCTCCTAATTTGAAGAGCTGTTTTACTGTCCATAGCTGTCCATTTCAAATATGCATTCCAGAGGTGCAAATTTAAACGCCAACAGGATAGAAGAATTTTAGAGATAGAAAATAGAAGTTATATTCTACCTCTGAAAATGATGCCTATGCCTTGAATTCGATTTGATGAAGTTTGGAATGCATGCATTCAAAAGATGAAGTCTGGAAAATAAATCCTTCGAGCAATTTGGACCTGGCAGTACGAAGAACACTGAAAAATATCACTTGTAGCGCCTTTAGATCTTGCTTGCACGAGAAAATGTGTTTTCCTTCAACTTGTGATGAGAATAATGGACAGCCAAATGCCTTAATGAATAAATTTCATGAAGTAAGGCATCACTTTTGCATGCAAATCCCTAAATTAGGATGCAATAATCTTATTGGACCTCCATTTAGTTAACTGAATGAAAAATAAGCCCTAAAATGGGCACCACCCCGCATGCGCAGATAAATTCGCCACATGCAAGTAAAACTTAAGTCATTTTGAGGTCGACTTAGAAGTAGAACTGGAGTTTTAATCTTATTTTAAGTTGAGTTCAACAACTCCTCCATTATAGGGTGGCCCAATCACTTTAGTTCAAAAGTGAAAGTTTGACTTGGGCACCAACTCTCCAGACTTAGAAACTTTTTTGAAAATTTCCATTTGCACACGTCACTAGAGGCTATGTTTGATCACTGATTCTGATTGACTGATGTATCCAATAGACTGGCTGATAGTTTCATTGAAGAGAAGTATCAAAACTGAAAGGGAGCTCCTTGAGGTTGCAAACCCTAATTCTGACTTCTGATCCTTCAAAATTCTGGGTGCCCTTGGCCTCCAGGGGCGCTTTTTCTCACCAGAGTATAATTTTCATGCATTTTCATCATTTCACACTTGATTTTCATCATCCTTCAGACTGGATTTCCCGACACTTGACAAAACTTCCAAGTTGGCTGACAGGTCCACTACGAAGCTGGCTCAATTCTGGACATGATCTTCTGGAGAGCATAATCCCTGAAAACATCATTTGGCAAGTCAAAATCTTGGGAGCCCCTGGGCTCTAGGGGCTCTTTAATTTCTAGACTTAGCCATTTTTGCAACTTCCTGAATCTTCATTCAATCTTCGGCTGTCGACTACTGACAAGTCTTCTAACCTAGTTGAGATATGCAATTGAAAGCTTGAAGAATTCCGCACAGGATGAGCATTTGAGCAAACCCAAACAACTGCATTTGAGGGCTCAAAACCCTAGGCGCCCCTAGCCTCTAGTGGCTCTCTTTGCTTTGAACTCACAATTTGACCTTGACTTTAACCTTCTGTTTGACTCTTGATTCCGGTCGTTTGGCAACTCTGATTCATCTGCTGATGGACTCGTTGCGAAGCCTGATCAAGTTTGAGATAAACATCTTAGGTGTCATTTGCTAAAAAAGCTGCATTTAGTGCCTTAATAGGTTGGGCTCCCCTGGCCTCCAGGGGCTCTTTTCTCTACCAGAGTTGGTCAAATTTTCAATTTCATTTCCTCCGTTCTTTGTTCAATTTGCAAATTCGGGCGTTAGATAGGTCCCATAGACTTGTAACTGGATTCATCGCGAAGCTGATAGGATGTTGAGCAGATGCCTTGAAGAAGACAATCTCCGAAAACCACATTTGGTTGGCCAAAATGATGGGCGCCCCTAGCGAGTAGGGGAACTTTTTCCTTGGTGATCTTTAGTTCAACCTCCGTTTTACGTGTCCATTCACTCAACCGCTACTGCTGTTGGACTTGTCCTACGAATAGGCTAACAAATCCGTTGTGAAGCTGGGCTAAAGCTGAGAAGATCATTTGGAGATAGTCAATGCCAAAAAATTGACATCTGGTGCCTTGAATTCTTGGGAGCCCCTGGTCTCCAGGGGCTCTTTTGTCCACCAGTGTAAGCCATTTTCGCAACTTGCCGATTCCTCATTCAATCTCCGGTTTTAGTTGCTAGTCAACTCTTTTGGATTGGCTGGTAGGCTCATCGCGAAGTTAGCAGTATTCTGGAGAAGATTTCTTGGAAGTGACAAACCTCGAAAAGTTGATCTTAGCCTTCGAAACCGTGGGAGCCCTTGGCTAACAGGTGCTCTTTTTTTTCCAGACTTAAGAAATTTTTGATGATTTTCACCACTTCGAAAAACCCCTCCATCGCGAAGCATCATTTTGAATATTTCTCGCCATAGAATCTTTGTTGGAGCATTTTAAGCTTAGATTTTGACACCTAGTATTTGGCCATTTGCCATTGTTGACCTCAGAGGTCCTAACTTTTCAAATGAAAAAGTGAAAAGTACCCACCAGAGCTAAACTGAGTTTTTCTTGATTCCGACTTCACCAATCAAAATAATTTTCAGGCAACTCTGACAAGATTCAATTTTTAGGGTTTTTGACCTAAAAATAGGTGTCTGGAAACCCTAATTTTCAAAATTTTCAAATTTTGTTAGTATCTTCTAGACACTAAACCCACAAAAGCCCATACTTTGTTTGACCAAAAACTGACTTTTGACAACAATTTTACAGGATTTAGACCATTTTAAGCAAAATGCCTTAATGAAGCAAAAAAATTGGTTTGGGTACAACTTTAGGCTCCGTCTAGTGACCATGTTAGATACTTACGGCATAGGAGAACTGAGAATCTCTGAGTTTTTTGTAGACCAGTGTTTTATCAGTTGGGCATCGAAGTCGGGACTTTTTCCTAATCACCTAATACTTTGGAGTTTCTCCTAATCACCTAAAAACAAGACTACCTAAGAAATCACCTAAAACACGACGAAACTTTACAGAACGGGGAAAAACATAATGACATAATGAAAAAGAAAATGAAAATTACTTAAATAAAATTCACTCCACTCCTGAAGAGATGAAGTGCTTTGGATATTGTTCGCTGCATGGCAGCGAGAAGAGCCTCCCATCGATGTTGTTTCTGCCTGAACGGCTTTACTTCTCTTCTAATGGGAATTGCAGGAGGCAATCCTTCTGGAATGAAGATTCTCAGGTATTGATATATCCAAGCAAAGGTACTTTGACAAAAGTCAGAATATGATGCAAATGGGAAAGCTGATACCCCTGAGGCATTAGTTCTACTGTCATCATCCTTGGGATTGATTTCTTCAAACCGGTCGATCGAGTTCCTGTTAGTTTTAGGATCAGATTTAATAGAAAGCAGAAAATGCAACACATAAACAATGAACACGATGTTTACCTTGGGAAAACCCTCCTTCTCAAGGGAGAAAAACCCAGCAAAATATATCTCTTATATAATAGAAGAAATAAGAGCAGAAATCTGCTTACAACTCAGGCCCAACACAAGGCCAAATTTGATACAATGAATAATAGCACCTCTCCTAGATGCAAAGATACAATTGAATATGTTTCTCCTTGAAATCGATCTACTACTACAAACTGATGGTCTGCTGCTAAGAGTGTGAACTTCTGCTGCTTTCTTTATGTGAATTAGAGAGTGAATGAATGTGTTGTGCAAATGAGATGAAATCACCTTCATTATATTCAAGGATAGGTGACCTTTCCACTAGGTCGGCCCCCTTAGGAGATAAAGGATTTAAAATATTATTTGTTACAAGAAGGCCGACCTGCCTTAAACAAAGGGAAAATAGCTCCTGAAGCTATAAAACACTAACACTCCCTCTTAGCTAGGGAGGTATCTACGTCATGGAGTCTCTCAACATGACGCCCACAATGGCTACACCCATTTGTGGAAAGCTCAAAGGTTCATCACAGAGTCTCTCAATATGATGTCGTCATGGAGTCTCTCAACATGACGTCCACCATGGCTACTCCCATGTGTGGAAAGAAACACATGTACAAGTGTTCATCATGGAGTCTCTCAACGTGATATTGTCATGGAGTCTCTCAACATGACGTCCACAATGGCTACTCCCATGTGTGGAAAGAAACACAAGTACAAGGGTACATCACAGAGTCTCTCAACGTGATGTCGTCATGGAGTCTCTCAACATGACGTCTCATCTCAGTCTTAGAGATGAACAAGGAATCGCACCTCATATTTCTCCGTCTCAGAGAAATATACACTACAAGGGCTTTCACCTCATATTTCTCCGTCTTAGAGAAATATACACTACAAGGGCTTTCACCTCATATTTCTCCGTCTCAGAGAAATATACACTATAAGGGCTTTCACCTCATATTTCTCTGTCTTAGAGAAATATACACTACAAGGGCTTTCACCTCATATTTCTCTATCTCAGAGAAATATACATTACAATAGATCTTCATGATGATGTGACTCCCTCTGAAGCTCCAAGTACTTGCATCAACCTCCTGACCTCCTCATCCAAGGTTGCCTCTGTTGGTTTGTCAGATTCCCTCTGAATGTTATTTCCTCCTCTTCGAAGAAACTGATCGCAATCTGTATAGGTTCTTCCTCTTCGAGAGATGTCTCCAGTGCAGTTATGTGCCACCATCTAGTCCCATGGCTGCAAGTTGTGTCTCCATTGATATCATGTTAGTTCATTTCTTCAGCCTGCATGACTTCCTCACAGGATGCCTCAAGCTCTTCCTCCCTTGAATTCCTTATGCAGTCTCTCATCATCCTTTTGCTCCTCGATCCATCCTTGAAGCATTTTAGAGAGATTACTAATAGTTCATAGAATCAAACTACCCCAAAGAGAAATATCCATACCAATGCTAGAAGCATACATGATTCACTATTCCCAATGTTAGTGCATGAATTATTATTAACTATATAAAATTTATTCAAGGTACAAGCATAAAATACTTATCTCTTTATTGTTGGTACACCATTGAGCTAGACCAGTAGCTGTGTCTCATCTTTGCCACCTTCAATGTTACTACATAATCGCGTCTCCTTTGATAGATGTAGAGCACACACAGTGCTAGCAATCTCGAAATCCTCTAGATGTTCCTATAGCTGAATGAACCTGACAATACCACTGATCACAAGTATATCTCAGCACACATTGAAGTTAGAATCATCTGCGAGCAAGATCATCGACAAGTATTCACAGGTTCCGCCAACCTTCTCGACACACAAGTCAATTTCTTTTCAGACACTTCAACAGGCTGTGCTATTTCTGACCCACTCTCAGCCAAATTGTATATGTTCACAAGTCATTCCTCTGCCTACGATAATCGGACAAGTGAACAGAGCATTATATAACCTATGTCATGCCCAATATCGAGGTCATGTATACATTGGCAACCATATTCTTTGATGTCGTTGTAGGGAAGTATGACTTTGGGACCCTTTAGTGATGCATTCCAACATAACCGTAGTCGTCAAATGATCCCGTACTAAGCAACGTCCAAACACCCATGATCATCGCGGCATTACATACACCCGATATTACATGACGCCAGAGATACGGTTGCAGAGATCTCATGTGAATAATGTAAGGCCGTTGTTGGTTGTCTTGCAAATGCTCATGACAAATGTTCTTGATCACTAACGGTGCCAGAGTGAATGAAGTGAGAAGATGAATATTTGTGCGGCAGTGTCATTCACAATTCCTTGAAATAGAAATAAGACACCTCCGTGAACCACATAATACTCGCGCCACAGAGCCTTTGAAGGATTGAAACAACTCGACACGTCACAATTTCTTCCAACAGCGGTATGATACACCAATGATATTACATTCATTCCGTCCAAGCAATCACTAATGCAAACATAACGAGTTCTAGGTAATGTATAAATAAACCCGATAATTCAAACCACACTTCTTCCCCAAATGGCATATAAGAATCATTCCGCATAGCCAATGAGAAGTATGCAACCAAATAGGAGTCCGATAATAATAATATCAACATATAAACGCCTATGAATATGCCCACACCAATTAGCACACCCGACAATGCTCGTGTCTTTACCAACGACTCGGCTGATACATAAAACATTCCCAGTTTCTGACTTCATTCAAATGACTTCGGCTCACACACCATTCGAGCAATCTGCCATTAAATACTAAGATAAAGCTATGTTTGGGTTCCGTCCAACACAGCAAAGGATCCTTAGAATTTTTGTTCCTAGATTTCCCAAGTGACAAACTCAAATTCAATCTTCCGTGATTGTGAGTGACGCCGATGGTGGTGAAGTTGCGCACAGGATGTATGAGTGCTCGGGCCAAATCGCGTGTGCTCATGATAGCCTCAGAACTCCCAGATAAGTGACGTGACTCCTTCCCGTGATGGCATGTGAAGATGATGGTCTGTGGCTATGGTAAATGATGCTCGATTTCCTTGCTAGTGGATATCCCGAACAATGCTTCCAGTCTCTAAAATTGTCGGCGCGCTCCTTGCCAATAAAATAATTTCACACGTCCTCCATATATAAACTGATAATCATAAAGAACGAATCACCAGTAGCCATTTAGCATCCTGACACCAAGGAGTTAGCTACTCCACCCCAAACTATTGCTAAATGAATTATGAGAAGTAGTTTCATATAACCGATGCAATTATTAAATCATGCCATTGGCTTATGCACTCTGAACTTTCTGCAATTCACAACCTCTGCAATTTTGTGAGAGATTAACCTCATTTCATCTGCTTAGTCAAATCTGATTGGATTTCCCCCCTGAACCCGCTTTGATACCATGTTAGTTTTAGGATCAGATTTAACAGAAAGCAGAAAATGCAACACATAGACAATGAACACGATGTTTACCCTAGGAAAACCCTCCTTCTCGAGGGAGAAAAACCCAACAAAATATATCTCTTATATAATAGAAGAAATAAGAGCAGAAATATGCTTACAACTTAGGCCCAACACAAGGCCGAATTTGATACAATGAATAATAGCACCTCTCCTAGATGCAAAGATACAATTGAATATGTTTCTCCTTGAAATCAATCTGCTGCTACAAACTGATGGTCTGCTGCTAAGAGTGCGAATTTCTGCTGCTTGCTTGATGCAAATTAGAGAGTGAATGAATGTGTTGTGCAAATGAGATGAAATCACCTTCATTATATACAAGGATAGGTGACCTTTCCACTAGGTCGGCCCCCTTAGGAGATAAAGGATTTAAAATATGATTTGTTACAAGAAGGCTGACTTGCCTTAAACAAAGGGAAAATAGCTCCTGAAGCTATAAAACACTAACAGTTCCAAACTCGATTTCTATAATGCCATAGGTGATCTTTTCTGACCTGAAAATATCCTATGACCGGCTTATCAATGAGCTCTACATCACCTTTAACACATAGGAGTTTGATTCCCATGTCTTCGGCCTTTTTGAAGCCTAACAAAAGCACCTCTTTTTCAGCTTTAGTGAATTCCAATTGCACAGATGGGTGAAACTGTCCTTGAGGGGAGATGATCATTTCCCCTGCTTTTGAAATTGTATTTGAACAACCTCCATCGAACTGTATTGTCCATAACTTTGTATCATCTGTCGGTCTCTTTTTAGAACAAGCAATGTTCTGGTCTTCAGTTTCTATCTTTGATATAGTCACATAATTACCAGGACCCGTTTCAGGCTTTTCTTTTGCTAGAATAGATGACTTGAGCACAACTTGCTTCTTTACAGCTTTGAGAATCTGATCTAGTTGTTCTAGATGGTCCTGAAGATATTCCAGTTGAGAGATTTGTACCTTGGTCTTCATCATGGAAGCTATGATGTCAAAATTCGCTGTAGACGGATCTTGAGCAACTGGCATAGTGTTCGCATGTGAAGTTTTGGGATTAGAAGTGGAACATACTTCTTTACCCTTTTCGTTTGATTTCCACCTTTCTTCTTCTTCTTTTTGTGCTTTGAAGTGCTGAGCACGTGTGAACACAAGTGTTGAAACATTTTCATGATTCACCATAGGAGCGTACTGATGGTATTCTTCTTCTAGTTGTTCATTGACGGGTTCCTTATCAAAGTATCCTGCAGCAGAGTCACCATTGAAGTTGTCAGTTTGTGGTGAAACAACGTTTTAATTTGGTGTTGGTACAAAACTAGAACTGGGAGCAGCTTCAGTGTACCCCATGATTTGGTTCATTCTTAGATTCTCCGGACATGTAGACCCGGTATGTGTATCAATGTCATGGAAACAACAAAATATTGCATGGTGTGCACCTTCAATCATTGGTGTTGATGGAGATGTTGGCAACCGTGGCTGAAAATTGTCTCGTTTTGGTTGGTATGATTGCTGAATTAGAGATCTGATGAAATCTGTTTTCATCAAGCCATAAGTAATCATATCATCCTCCAACTTGATGGCGTGTTCTTGCGCACTCTTCAACTCTGTCTCTTTTGCCGTCTTGAGGAAGAAGGCTATTTCTGATGGAAGAGTATTTATGAAACAACTCATCAAAATCTTTGGTGATGATCGAGTGTAGAAGAAATTCTTGTATCAAGATGATTAAATCTTGCTACAAAATCCCTCATGTGTTCGTTGTACTCCATCTTTGAATTTGTAAGTTGGGAAAATAATAGGTGACTATCTTCAACGGGCTTGAATTTCACCAAAAAATTCTCGCTTATAGTTGCCCAGCTTGTGATATTGCTTGGCGCCAGGTGGTTGAACCAGTTGGCAACATTTCCCGCAAGAGTCTAGACAAAGAGACACACTGCGATGTCTTCATGTGCTATGTGCAAGATGGCGCAAGCTGTTGTGAACGCAGAAAAATGTTCATCTGGGTGTTGAGTTCCATCGCTGTGAAACTGGGGAAAGCGCTTCCTTGGCCCTTTAGGTAACTCATGATTTACCTGAAAAGCCAAAGGTCCAATGTTATTACCCCAAGGTAATGGGGGTGGATGTCGCTGATTTCTATCAACATTGCCAACATTATTGTTGTTATCATCCATTGCTTCTGTATGGATCATGCAATAGGATGCTAGAGTGTCATTCTCGTGAAATAAAATCATTTAACTTTTCTTGAAGTTTTCTTGCCTCATGCCCCATGGTGGGTGCCAAAAAACTGTTGGCATTACAATTCGCACCTCTGGAGTGTGTATTGGCAATGGACAGCTATGCACAGTATTAACTGCTTTTCAAATTAGGAGGGGAAGCTCCCTCTTTTGCTGATATGCGTGAAAAAGTAAATTATTCTAAATCCTATCTTTTTGACTCAGTTGGAAGAGGCACAAGGTTAAGAAAACCGATACATTGCAGCTAAGGTTTTTCTCTGGTTTCTGCAGATCTTAACTACAACTAAGCTAATGCTAAAACTATCCTATTTCCTCTAGATAAACATAGCAAGAGGAATTAGGAGCAGGGAATTGGTATACGATAATCTTTAAGTCGGGATTTTCAAGGACGCGGGACACCTATTTGAGGCATAGGCTGAAATGAAGGTTATTGGAAACAACATCAAACGGTAAGTTAGTTCTCAGGGTTCCTGTAGAAACCCTAGTTTCCCCTATTC
>VDFB02257699.1:0-47543 GCA_007258455.2 Sequoia sempervirens | reverse complement strand
GCCAAATTTGATACAATGAATAATAGCACCTCTCCTAGATGCAAAGATACAATTGAATATGTTTCTCCTTGAAATCGATCTACTACTACAAACTGATGGTCTGCTGCTAAGAGTGTGAACTTCTGCTGCTTTCTTTATGTGAATTAGAGAGTGAATGAATGTGTTGTGCAAATGAGATGAAATCACCTTCATTATATTCAAGGATAGGTGACCTTTCCACTAGGTCGGCCCCCTTAGGAGATAAAGGATTTAAAATATTATTTGTTACAAGAAGGCCGACCTGCCTTAAACAAAGGGAAAATAGCTCCTGAAGCTATAAAACACTAACACTCCCTCTTAGCTAGGGAGGTATCTATGTCATGGAGTCTCTCAACATGACGCCCACAATGGCTACACCCATTTGTGGAAAGCTCAAAGGTTCATCACAAAGTCTCTCAATATGATGTCGTCATGGAGTCTCTCAACATGACGTCCACCATGGCTACTCCCATGTGTGGAAAGAAACACATGTACAAGTGTTCATCATGGAGTCTCTCAACGTGATATTGTTATGGAGTCTCTCAACATGACGTCCACAATGGCTACTCCCATGTGTGGAAAGAAACACAAGTACAAGGGTACATCACAGAGTCTCTCAACGTGATGTCGTCATGGAGTCTCTCAACATGACGTCTCATCTCAGTCTTAGAGATGAACAAGGAATCGCACCTCATATTTCTCCGTCTCAGAGAAATATACACTACAAGGGCTTTCACCTCATATTTCTCCGTCTTAGAGAAATATACACTACAAGGGCTTTCACCTCATATTTCTCCGTCTCAGAGAAATATACACTATAAGGGCTTTCACCTCATATTTCTCTGTCTTAGAGAAATATACACTACAAGGGCTTTCACCTCATATTTCTCTATCTCAGAGAAATATACATTACAATAGATCTTCATGATGATGTGACTCCCTCTGAAGCTCCAAGTACTTGCATCAACCTCCTGACCTCCTCATCCAAGGTTGCCTCTGTTGGTTTGTCAGATTCCCTCTGAATGTTATTTCCTCCTCTTCGAAGAAACTGATTGCAATCTGTATAGGTTCTGCCTCTTCGAGAGATGTCTCCAGTGCAGTTATGTGCCACCAACTTAGTCCCATGGCTGCAAGTTGTGTCTCCATTGATATCATGTTAGTTCATTTCTTCAGCCTGCATGACTTCCTCACAGGATGCCTCAAGCTCTTCCTCCCTTGAATTCCTTATGCAGTCTCTCATCATCCTTTTGCTCCTCGATCCATCCTTGAAGCATTTTAGAGAGATTACTAATAGTTCATAGAATCAAACTACCCCAAAGAGAAATATCCATACCAATGCTAGAAGCATACATGATTCACTATTCCCAATGTTAGTGCATGAATTATTATTAACTATACCAATGCTAGAAGCATACATGATTCACTATTCCCAATGTTAGTGCATGAATTATTATTAACTATATAAAATTTATTCAAGGTACAAGCATAAAATACTTATCTCTTTATTGTTGGTACACCATTGAGCTAGACCAGTAGCTGTGTCTCATCTTCGCCACCTTCAATGTTACTACATAATCGCGTCTCCTTTGATAGATGTAGAGCACACACAGTGCTAGCAATCTCGAAATCCTCTAGATGTTCCTATAGCTGAATGAACCTGATAATACCACTGATCACAAGTATATCTCAGCACACATTGAAGTTAGAATCATCTGCGAGCAAGATCATCGACAAGTATTCACAAGTTCCACCAATCTTCTCGACACACAAGTCAATTTCTTTTCAGACACTTCAACAGGCTGTGCTATTTCTGACCCACTCTCAGCCAAACTGTATATGTTCACAAGTCATTCCTCTGCCTACAATAATCGGACAAGTGAACAGAGCATTATATAACTTATGTCATGCCCAATATCGTGGTCATGTATACACTGGCAACCATATTCTTTGATGTCGTTGTAGGGAAGTATGACTTTGGGACCCTTTAGTGATGCATTCCAACATAACCGTAGTCGTCAAATGATCCCGTACTGAGCAACGTCCAAACACCCATGATCATCGCGGCATTACATACACCCGATATTACACGACGCCAGAGATACGGTTGCAGAGATCTCATGTGAATAATGTAAGGCCGTTGTTGGTTGTCTTGCAAATGCTCATGACAAATGTTCTTGATCACTAACGGTGCTAGAGTGAATGAAGTGAGAAGATGAATATTTGTGCGGCAGTGTCATTCACAATTCCTTGAAATAGAAATAAGACACCTCCATGAACCACATAATACTCGCGCCACAGAGCCTTTGAAGGATTGAAACAACTCGACACGTCACAATTTCTTCCAACAGTGGTATGATACACCAATGATATTACATTCATTCCGTCCAAGCAATCACTAATGCAAACATAACGAGTTCTAGGTAATGTATAAATAAATCCGATAATTCAAACCACACTTCTTCCCCAAATGGCATATAAGAATCATTCCGCATAGCCAATGAGAAGTATGCAACCAAATAGGAGTCCGATAATAATAATATCAACATATAAACGCCTATGAATATGCCCACACCAATTAGCACACCCGACAATGCTCGTGTCTTTACCAACGACTCGGCTGATACATAAAACATTCCCAGTTTCTGACTTCATTCAAATGACTTCGGCTCACACACCATTCGAGCAATCTGCCATTAAATACTAAGATAAAGCTATGTTTGGGTTCCGTCCAACACAGCAAAGGATCCTTAGAATTTTTGTTCCTAGATTTCCCAAGTGACAAACTCAAATTCAATCTTCCGTGATTGTGAGTGACGCCGATGGTGGTGAAGTTGCGCACAGGATGTATGAGTGCTCGGGCCAAATCGCGTGTGCTCATGATAGCCTCAGAACTCCCAGATAAGTGACGTGACTCCTTCCCGTGATGGCATGTGAAGATGATGGTCTGTGGCTATGGTAAATGATGCTCGATTTCCTTGCTAGTGGATATCCCGAACAATGCTTCCAGTCTCTAAAATTGTCGGCGCGCTCCTTGCCAATAAAATAATTTCACACGTCCTCCATATATAAACTGATAATCATAAAGAACGAATCACCAGTAGCCATTTAGCATCCTGACACCAAGGAGTTAGCTACTCCACCCCAAACTATTGCTAAATGAATTATGAGAAGTAGTTTCATATAACCGATGCAATTATTAAATCATGCCATTGGCTTATGCACTCTGAACTTTCTGCAATTCACAACCTCTGCAATTTTGTGAGAGATTAACCTCATTTCATCTGCTTAGTCAAATCTGATTGGATTCCCCCCCTGAACCCGCTTTGATACCATGTTAGTTTTAGGATCAGATTTAACAGAAAGCAGAAAATGCAACACATAGCCAATGAACACGATGTTTACCCTAGGAAAACCCTCCTTCTCGAGGGAGAAAAACCCAACAAAATATATCTCTTATATAATAGAAGAAATAAGAGCAGAAATCTGCTTACAACTCAGGCCCAACACAAGGCCGAATTTGATACAATGAATAATAGCACCTCTCCTAGATGCAAAGATACAATTGAATATGTTTCTCCTTGAAATCAATCTGCTACTACAAACTGATGGTCTGCTGCTAAGAGTGCGAATTTCTGCTGCTTGCTTGATGCAAATTAGAGAGTGAATGAATGTGTTGTGCAAATGAGATGAAATCACCTTCATTATATACAAGGATAGGTGACCTTTCCACTAGGTCGGCCCCCTTAGGAGATAAAGGATTTAAAATATGATTTGTTACAAGAAGGCTGACTTGCCTTAAACAAAGGGAAAATAGCTCCTGAAGCTATAAAACACTAACAGTTCCAAACTCGATTTCTATAATGCCATAGGTGATCTTTTCTGACCTGAAAATATCCTATGACCGGCTTATCAATGAGCTCTACATCACCTTTAACACATAGGAGTTTGATTCCCATGTCTTCGGCCTTTTTGAAGCCTAACAAAAGCACCTCTTTTTCAGCTTTAGTGAATTCCAATTGCACAGATGGGTGAAACTGTCCTTGAGGGGAGATGATCATTTCCCCTGCTTTTGAAATTGTATTTGAACAACCTCCATCGAACTGTATTGTCCATAACTTTGTATCATCTGTCGGTCTCTTTTTAGAACAAGCAATGTTCTGGTCTTCAGTTTCTATCTTTGATATAGTCACATAATTACCAGGACCCGTTTCAGGCTTTTTTTTTGCTAGAATAGATGACTTGAGCACAACTTGCTTCTTTACAGCTTTGAGAATCTGATCTAGTTGTTCTAGATGGTCCTGAAGATATTCCAGTTGAGAGATTTGTACCTTGGTCTTCATCATGGAAGCTATGATGTCAAAATTCGCTGCAGACGGATCTTGAGCAACTGGCATAGTGTTCGCATGTGAAGTTTTGGGATTAGAAGTGGAACATACTTCTTTACCTTTTTCGTTTGATTTCCACCTTTCTTCTTCTTCTTTTTGTGCTTTGAAGTGCTGAGCACGTGTGAACACAAGTGTTGAAACATTTTCATGATTCACCACAGGAGCGTACTGATGGTATTCTTCTTCTAGTTGTTCATTGACGGGTTCCTTATCAAAGTATCCTGCAGCAGAGTCACCATCGAAGTTGTCAGTTTGTGGTGAAACAACGTTTTAATTTGGTGTTGTTACAAAACTAGAACTGGGAGCAGCTTCAGTGTACCCCATGATTTGGTTCATTCTTAGATTCTCCGGACATGTAGACCCGGTATGTGTATCAGTGTCATGGAAACAACAAAATATTGCATGGTGTGCACCTTCAATCATTGGTGTTGATGGAGATGTTGGTAACCGTGGCTGAAAATTGTCTCGTTTTGGTTGGTATGATTGCTGAATTAGAGATCTGATGAAATCTGTTTTCATCAAGCCATAAGTAATCATATCATCCTCCAACTTGATGGTGTGTTCTTGCGCACTCTTCAACTCTGTCTCTTTTGCCGTCTTGAGGAAGAAGGCTATTTCTGATGGAAGAGTATTTATGAAACAACTCATCAAAATCTCTGGTGATGATCGAGTGTAGAAGAAATTCTTGTATCAAGATGATTAAATCTTGCTACAAAATCCCTCATGTGTTCGTTGTACTCCATCTTTGAATTTGTAAGTTGGGAAAATAATAGGTGACTGTCTTCAACGGGCTTGAATCTCACCAAAAACTTCTCGCTTATAGTTGCCCAGCTTGTGATACTGCCTGGCGCCAGGTGGTTGAACCAGTTGGCAACATTTCCCGCAAGAGTCTAGACAAAGAGACACACTGTGATGTCTTCATGTGCTATGTGCAAGATGGCGCAAGCTGTTGTGAACGCAGAAAAATGTTCCTCTGGGTGTTGAGTTCCATCGCTGTGAAACTGGGGAAAGCGCTTCCTTGGCCCTTTAGGTAACTCATGATTTACCTGAAAAGCCAAAGGTCCAATGTTATTACCCCAAGGTAATGGGGGTGGATGTCGCTGATTTCTATCAACATTGCCAACATTATCGTTGTTATCATCCATTGCTTCTGTATGGATCATGCAATAGGATGCTAGAGTGTCATTCTCGTGAAATAAAAGCATTTAACTTTTCTTGAAGTTTTCTTGTCTCATGCCCCATGGTGGGTGCCAAAAAACTGTTGGCATTACAATTCGCACCTCTGGAGTGTGTATTGGCAATGGACAGCTATGCACAGTATTAACTGCTTTTCAAATTAGGAGGGGAAGCTCCCTCTTTTGCTGATATGCGTGAAAAAGTAAATTATTCTAAATCCTATCTTTTTGACTCAGTTGGAAGAGGCACAAGGTTAAGAAAACCGATACATTGCAGCTAAGGTTTTTCTCTGGTTTCTGCAGATCTTAACTACAACTAAGCTAATGCTAAAACTATCCTATTTCCTCTAGATAAACATAGCAAGAGGAATTAGGAGCAGGGAATTGGTATACGATAATCTTTAAGTCGGGATTTTCAAGGATGCGGGACACCTATCTGAGGCGTAGGCTGAAATGAAGGTTATTGGAAACAACATCAAACGGTAAGTTAGTTCTCAGGGTTCCTGTAGAAACCCTAGTTTCCCCTATTCTCCGGATCTGATCGTTTTTCTAATTTTTTTGAAGGATTTTGGTTTTTTGCTTGTTTTTGAGTTTTAGAGCAATACAAGAAATTTGCGATTTTTGCAAGTAATTGAAAATAAATTCAATACAATTAAATGACTCTGGAAATGATGGAATATGGGTGCCAGTATATTTATTTTGATCTTCTGAAATGATTACAAAAATACCCAATTGCATGCAAGCAAGAAATAATGAAATTTTATTAAGAACCTAGCAATCTGGCTGCAATAAATGGACTGCTGTAGCTGGTAGGGCTGAGATGATAAATTGCTTTCTCCTTCCGTTTGGTGCTCCAGATAAGATCTCCAATATTAGGCGCCTCCAGAAATGATAAAAAATGATCTTAAGGCAAGGCGTTTTCTCCAGAACAAAGGATGACTTCCTTTTTGATGGTACGGCCAGAATACAGCAAGGTACGGCCTGGTACATGTACGGCTAAGGCAGAAACAACAATTAATGAATGTACAGCTTCTTTACAGCTCTCCAAATCTCCAGAATAAGTGCGCCTAGATGAATGAGAGTCTTCTGGATGCAAACTCCTCAGAAAACCCTGAATATAAATATCTCTGATGTTCTGTGATTCCTCCTGAATGAAGAAATCTCTCAGCTGCAATAGATCAGGTGTTATTTCACACCCTCTGAACTGCTTCCAGTGGAGATGGCTCGTTCCCCAAGGAATTCAAACTTGAAACCCTAAAGTCTCTTGCTCAGATCAAAGTTGATCAGTTTCAATTCTCAATAATCACATAATGGCACAATTCCCAATGCAACAGC
This sequence comes from Sequoia sempervirens, assembly GCA_007258455.2. Classification (NCBI taxonomy): domain Eukaryota; kingdom Viridiplantae; phylum Streptophyta; class Pinopsida; order Cupressales; family Cupressaceae; genus Sequoia; species Sequoia sempervirens. Next base: position 40,630 of record VDFB02257699.1, on the reverse strand, counting down.
TTAATAACCTCAAAAGTGAGATTTTCTCAATAATAGGGTTCATTAAAATTCGCACTTTTAATCCTTTTTAATATTTCAATAGTCCCAGCCAAATTTTATAATAAAGTATAATTCTCAATTTGGCCCCTTCTGATGATGGCGACCCCCTCAAATAGAATCACTTAAGTTATAATTTAATATTATAACTTTATATTATAATCATTAAATAATTAATATTTAATTAATACAATTAAATATTAATATCTCCCTCGTTATTCATCCGATGACTGATCCGTCTGAAACTGACGAACACTGAAGTGATTCTGAACACTGCCAAAGCATACTGCTAAAAATAGCAGGGTTCCCACGCTGACTGCCAGGAACTGCTAAAAATAGCAACTTCTGCAAGAAGTCTCCGATCGAGCCCAAACGAAAGCCCACTGATCAAACTCTGCCAACTGAAGCTGAGCCAAGCTCCAAAGTGACCCTCTATCCAGTCCATCGCCTACGAGGGTCGTATGATAGGCCAACCTGTTCGAGAGATGTCACTGAGAAGGGGACATGACAGTCCGCTTCTCCCGAAATTGCTTGTCCTCAAGCAATCTCAATGCCGGATGCTGCAAAATATCCTCACTCTCCCCATGTAGCATCCTCAACAGCAAATCTCCATTTCACCGATATTCCCTCGATAGTCCTCCCGACGCAACTGCCTTCCCTCACTCCAGATGGACTCAGGTACTAAAATCAGCTTTCCCTCATCATCTAAGGGAGGTAGAACTGCAGACGGTACCACACGATGACCCAACGCCTTCTTGAGGCGTGATACATGAAAAACGTTGTGTACCCTGCTCTCTGCTGGAAGCTCAAGCTCGTAAGCCACCTCGCCAACTCTCCTCAGGATCCTGAAAGGACTGTAATAACGTGGCTTGAGCTTCGATTTGATGAAGTCTGGAATGCATGCATTCAAAAGATGAAATCTGGAAAATAAATCCTCTGAGCAATCTGGACTTGGCACTACGAAGAACACTGAAAAATATCACCTGTAGTGCCTTTAGATCTTGCTTGCGCAAGAAAATATGTGTTTTCCTTCAACTTGTGATGAGAATAATAGACGCCCAAATTCCTTAATGAATAAATTTCATGAAGTAAGGTGTCAATTTTGCATGCAAATCCCTAAATTAGGATGCAATAATCTTATTGGACCTCCATTTAGTTAACTGAATGAAAAATAAGCCCTAAAATGGGCGCCACCCAGCATGCACAGATAAATTCACCACATGCAAGTAAAACTTAAGTCATTTTGAGGTCGACTTAGAAGTAGAACTGGAGTTTTAATCTTATTTTAAGTTGAGTTCAACAACTCCATTATAGGGTGGCCTAGTCACTTTAGTTCAAAAGTCAAAGTTTGACTTGGGCGCCAACTCTCTAGACTTAGAATTTTTTTTTTAAATTTCCATTTGCAAACATCACCGGAGGCTATGTTTGATCACTGATTCTGATTGATTGATGTATCCAGTAGACTGGCTGACAGTTTCATTGAAGAGCAGGATCAAAACTGAAAAGGAGCTCCTTGAGGTTGCAAACCCTAATTTTGACTTTTGAGCCTTCAAAATTTTGGGCGCCCCTGGCCTCCAGGGGTGCTTTTTCTCACCAAACAGTCAAATTTTCATGCATTTTCATCATTTCACACTCGATTTTCATCATCCTTCAGACTGGATTTCCCGACACTTGACAAAACTTCCAAGCTGGTTGACAAGTCCACTACGGAGCTGGCACAATTCTGGACATGATCTTCTAGAAAGCATAATCCCAAAAAGCATCATCTGGCAAGTCAAAATCTTGGGATCCCCTGGGCTCTAGGGGCTCTTTTATTTCCAGACCTGGCCATTTTTGCAACTTGCTGAATCTTCATTCAATCTCCGGCTGCCGACTACTGACAAGTCTTCCGACCTGGTTGAGATATGCAATTGAAAGCTTGAAGAATTTCACACAGGATGAGCATTTGAGCAAACCCTAACAACTGCATTTGAGTGCTCAAAACCCTAGGCACCCCTAGCCTCCAAGGGCTCTTTTTGCTCTGAACTCACAATTTGACCTTGACTTTAACCTTTTGTTTGACTCCTGATTTCGGCCGTTTGGCAACTCTGATTCATCCACTGACGAACTCGTTGCGAAGCCTGATCAGGTTTGAGATAAATGTTGGGTGAAAATTATGTAATCAACTTTTCTATAGATTACACAACTAGGACTTTAGCCATAGCTATGTGAGATGTAAATCTCTCCTCTCAGAAAGGGGAGGTGCCCTTCTTACTGCTGACAAAAGCGATAGTAAAACAAACAAAGTAATTACAAAATGTACACAATACTTACGAAGTGGGGGGGGGGAGGGTGTGTCACATTCATCCTTCTCTCTTTTTTCAGAGAAGATGTTTACAATGCTTCACTGTTGAAAGTTCTCAATTCACAATAACTCTAAACTAACAACGAGCAGTAATGCCAATACCTCTATCTTGTCAAAGCAAAGCGTAGAGGTACCATAAGTGATTAACAATAAAATAGTAAAATAAAAGGGAAAGCTCACGAAAGCACAAAGTCATTCCGTAGCTTTATCAATGGTGAATTTGTGATAGGTGTGTCGTTTGTCGCATTAGAAGCACAAAGTCTTCTTAGATGCAGCAATTCCTCGAACATCATGAACAATTACAAGCGCAAAGTGTTGTAGATTATCCAACCAAAGTATCCAAAGAGCATGAATAATTACAAGCACAAAGTCTTGTAGATCATTCAACAATAGTATCCAAAGATAATCAAAACACAAAATGTAAATCTAAATAAAGGATGCAACACAAAGTTTACATGAATTACTTAGAGTCCTTCAGATTCCATAAGCTAATCACCACCAAATGAGATCAATTCACAAGACTATCGAATCCAACACAAAGTCTGGTTTGCAATCTTCTTTATTGATCAGATTTCATTCACAAAGTATGAACACAAAGTTTCACAATTCTGCTTCAAAAAGGGCAGCACTTCGTTGTAAAATACTAAAGGATGAACAATACAAAGGAAATCCCTCACATTATATAGAAAGAGGGATGAGCAAAATTAGGAATCTAATTTGAGGAAATCAAGGAAAGTTGGGTGAGCGATTTAAGGAGATCTCACCTAACTTTGACCAAAGTCAAAGTGTAATTTGTTTTCAAAAGATTACATCTTCGAACTTGGTGCAATTACAATTTACAAAAAGACATATAAGATGTCAGGAAATACTTACAAGATGCATAAAAGGATGCATCGAAAATGTCTAACACTGGAGATCAGGAACCTTCATGTTTCCTTGCTTTGGGCGTGGAAGTCTTCGTATTTCTTCCTGGTCTCTTGCACGAACTTCTCATCCGGACCAACGGTGTAATCTACAATGGTGTGAATTCTCGTGATCGATCTCATGGTAGATGAGTGAACCTTCTTGCACCTGTCAAGATGTGTTTTCAGGTTATCCAATGTGAGCCTTGTATCACAAATGACGTTCAGAGAGGCTTTTGAAAAGTTTGCGTTGTCAATCATCTTCATGATGGCTTCCTTGAAGATCTAGGATATTTCTATGGCTGGCAAGAAGATACGATTTTCCTCAAGAAGTTGTCCTGGTAACTCCTTGATACTTTTTTCAAGAATAACACGATGCCCTTCGACATCTTCCTGCACTTGGTGGAGATCTTCCGTAAGAGATTGAATTACTTGAATTCGATGTTTCAAGAATTCTCTTACCTCAATGAACTTTTCTTTGTTGGGAATTACCCCGACTTCCACCAATTTACTGAGCTTTACCTGCTTCATCTGTGACCATGACAACAGACACTTTTCCATATCTCTGCGCTCCTGGGAAAGTACACTTTTTTCTTTATCAAGCTCTGTGGTGAGCTTGGCCAACAAAGTAGTTTTCTCGTCCACAACAATTATGATTTGAGATCCGTGTTCTATGATCTTCTCAACGAAATCATACAACACCTTGCCTTTGGAGGCGAACTTCTCAGCTTTCTTGACAGCTGGGTCCTCAATACTTACCACTGTCAGCGGTTGTGCATTAGTTGGAGATCCTGCAAGTCTCTTTACAACAGTGGCATAATGCCCTGCCCTCTGTTTGTACATATTGCGAGCTTGCTCCATTTTATCCAGTCTTCCAGCCAAGATATCCAATGTCATTTGCGCATCTGCTTTTGCACTTTCATTGGTAACCTTGCCAAGCTGGACTCTTGTTACCGTGTAGTCCTCCATATTGACATCTCCTTCTCGCGGTGGTATGCCAATTTCCGCATACTTGTGGCCAGTCTTGTCAACGTTTAGCCTTGAGTAGACTTTTGCCTTTTTCTTCCCTTTAGCCTTTGGAGGGACTATCTCTTCGAGGTCAAGCTCCTTTGGAGAGATCATTTGCTTCTTCCGCTTCGACACTTGAGATATCAGCCAAGGGGGAAGGAAGGCATGAACTTCTGGATTCACTATCAACTCAGTCGTCATTGTCACTTCTGAAGTCATTGTCTGTAGAAACCCTTGTTCTCACTGTTTCTGAAACTGTTTGTTTTTGCTTGTTTTTTGAGTGTTTTGATTTTTTTGTTTTTTTGCAATAACAGAAGAAATGCGATTTTGAAAGAAATTGCTTCAAAAATCTAAAATAAATTCTATAAGCTGAAAACTAACAGAATTGAATCTCCAAATCAATAGCCAATAGTTTTATTACACTTTCACGGTGTTTACAAAATTCAAACCCTAACATGCAAATTAAAAGGAAAAGCTGATCACATTAATTAAAAACTTGATTTGCTGATTACAGGCGCTCCAGAATGAAGTAGATTTGTACGGCCATCATAACTAATAACTTCTCCCTCCGCCAGATGCTTGCAAAAGGATCCAAAGATGTAGGCGCCCAAAAAGGTGAAGTCAGAAAGCAAAAGAATAAGGCAATTTGCCCAAGACTGAAAAGTACGGCCTGTACTTGAAGGTACGGCCCAGCAGCAAAAGGTACGGCTCAGCAGCAGCCCAAAAAGAAATCCGTACGGCCTTGGTAGATGCCAGATGTGAAGCAAAAACTAGCCGCCCCAGAATAACTCTCTGTCTGATGATTTCCGGATTCAAATCCTGAAGATATAATCTTTGAATAAGCTCTATGATAACCTCTGAATGAAGCTACCTCTCTGATAAGCAATAAATCAGCTGATATTTCACAGCCTTTGAACTACAACACTGAAGATGGCTCGTTCTCCAATGCAAAATAGATAACTGAAACCCTTGGCTCTGTTATCTGAAGGAAGAATTGTTCAAAGTCGATTTTCATAACATAATGATGTTTTTCACAATGAAAATCCTTATATTCACAAGAAGGTCGACTTTTCTCAAAAAAGCATCATTTAAATAAAGTTCAAATTCTTCTTTTAATAATTCCATAGTTGGACGCCTCTTTTTAATTAAAATGATTAATTAAAAATGGTCCCCTTCTTAATGATGGTCGACCCCTTAAAATAATCACTTAAGTTATAATATTAAATAATATTATAACTTTATAATATAAGCTTCAAAGTAATTAATATTTATTTTGACAGATAAATATTAATATCTTCCTCAAAATAAGTTCGATTAATCTAACTGGGTTCAAGTCTGAGGATAAATGATTGAATCCGCATACCCACTGCATCTACATCAAGTTAAAACAGTGTGGGTGCTCACGAGCAGTCTCTACTTACTAAAAATAGCAAGTCACAAATGATGTCCGAACGACTTCAACGAAAGCCAAAACTAGTAAGATTCCCGACAACCGCCAAGCCAAGCCCTCCAAACAAGACCTCCCATCCATCCTTGTATCACTTACCAGGGTCATATATAATAGGGCTAATCTGAAGGACCGAGAGATGTCAATCGGAAGGGACATTATGTTCACCCCTTCCAAATTGTTTCATCCAAGCAATCTCAACCCGAGGCCGTAAAATCTCCCTTTACTCCTACCGGCATCCTCCACCGGTAAATCTCCATTACCAAGACTCCCCATAGTCCTCCCCGCAATCGCTCTCTCTCAGATTCCAGATCGACTCGTGAAAAGAATCTCTCATCATCTATGGGAGTACACGGGGTGCCACACGATGTCCTAACGCCTTCTTGAGGCGCAGACATGAAAAACATTGTGGACCTACTATCCAATGTGTTTCTAGCTCATAAGCCACCCTTCCAACACGCCTTAATCTGGAAAAGCATACCACGCTGCTTAAGCTCCAACCACTCTTCCTAAGAGTAGACCTGGCTTGGGAAATGTGAAAGCATGAGATAGTGCCATGTCTCCACCTCAGCATCTCCTCTTCCCGATCTCAACAAGTTACTCAGTCACACCCCATGCTTTAGCAATATTTTCCTGAGAGCCCTCATAGCAAGTCCCACCTCTCGCACAAACCCAAGGATTCTGACTCCATCCACACCAAAGAGTAAACCAGAAACTAGGCGTCAATCGCAAGGAAGGACATTTTAAATCCAATGGTGAAAAGTAGTATTGGGTAAATACCAGACAACATATCCACTTAACCCACGCCTTTTGATGCCCTGCAATGTAATTCCTAAGGTAGCCTTCCACCCATTTGTTCACTATCTTTGTCTGACCATCGGTCTACGAGTGGTAACCGGTGCTCGATGTAAGCTCGGTTCCACAAAGTCTGAACACCTCCTGCCATAAATGACTCAGGAACCAACTATCCCTGTCGCTGACTATACTCCAAGGCAACCCATGTAATCCAAACCCATTAAGAAGACCTCATACTCCGTGTAGCCGTAATTGTAGGACGGAAAGAAGCGGCATACTGCCGCCCGATCCACAACTATATAGTGCAATCACGTCCCTGGGCTTTAGGCAAGCTCGTAATAAAATCCATCGACAGGCATTCCCACTTCCTATCAGGAATCGGAAGTGGCTGCATAATCCTGCCGGATACGTGTTCTCCTGCTTGTTCTGCTGACAAACAGGGCACTCATGCACATACTGAAGAACATCTGCCTTAAGACCCTTCCATGTAAACCTTTCTCGAACCTGTCTGTATGTTTTGAAGTACCCGAGATGCCCTGCTGTGGGTACATCATGAAAGGCTCGCATAATGGTGTTCTTCATCTCAGATCCTGGGATCAAGAAAATCCTGTTCTTGTAAATGATCAAGTCATTCACAAGTGTGTACCTGGTGTCCACCATCGATCCCTCAACAATTCTAGATGCCCAAGTATCCTTGGCATACTCTGCCACAATCAAATGCCTCTAGTCCTCTGCAATATGTACCATAGAACTTAGATAAGGCCGGCGTGAGAGAGCGTCAGCCACAACATTCTGGGTACCTTTGATGTAGGTGATATCAAAGTGATATGCCTGTAACTTACCCACTTCTGCTGACGGTCATTTAAATCTCGCTGCCCCAGGAAATGCCTCAAGCTATTGTAATCAGTTTTAATACAAAACTTACTGCCCACGAGATATTGCCTGAATTTGGCCAAGGCATGCATTATGGCCAGCATCTCCTTATCATAAATACTGTAAAGCCTCTCTAGTCCTCTGAGTTTTCTGCTTTCATAAACAATCGGGTGCTTGTCCTGCATAAGCACCGCTCCAATGCCCTCAACAGAAGCATCACACTAAAGCTCAAAAGGCTTCGTAAAATCTGGTAGTGCTAACACTGGACACGTAGTCATCAGCTCTTTGAACCTCACAAAACACTCCTGTGCCTCCAGAGTCCAACAAAATGCACCTTTTTTCAACAAATCCGTCATAGGTGTTGCACGGTGTGAATAACCATTCACAAATCTGCGATAGAAACCGCATAACCCAAGGAATCCTCGCAACTGTGTAAGGTTCGCTGGAGTAGGCCAATCTACAATAGCACGGATCTTCTCAGGATCCATCCGCATTCCCTCTGCACTGATGATATGGCCTAAGTATAACAACTCAGTCATCCCTAAATCACACTTGGACTCCTTGGCGTACAAGGACTCCCTCTCCAAAATGCTGAGTACTGTATCCAGATAAGCCAAATGCTCCTGCCAAGTCCTGCTGTAAATTAGAATATCATCGAAGAAGACAAGTACATATCTCCTCAGATGTGAGTGGAAGACCCTATTCATGGTGGAATGGAATGTCGCTGGAGCGTTGGTTAGCCCAAATGGCATCACCACAAACTCGAAGTGTCCAAAATGACAACGAAATGCAGTCTTCTCAACATCCTGCTCACGGATTCTAATCTGGTGATATCCCGATCTCAAGTCTATCTTCGTGAAATAATAGGCACCATGGAGCTCGTCAATAAGCTCATCTATACGAGGTATGGGGTACCTGTTTTTGATGGTCCTCTTATTCAGGACTCTGTAATTGATGCACATACGAAGTGTACCATCTTTCTTCTTCACTAGGACAACTGAAGAAGCAAATGGTGATTTACTTGGTTGAATGTGACCCATAGCAAGCAGCTCCTTGATAGTCTTCTCTATCTCATCCTTAAGCCGCTTGGGATGCCTGTAAGGAGTAATCATGACAGGCTTAGCGCCCTCCTCAAGCTCTATGATGTGCTCAATACCCCTGTCTGGAGGTCTCCCTGGTGGAATGTCACTGAAAAGCTTCTCATGCTTAACTCTCAACTGCTGAATGTTAGGATGATACTCGACCTTATGCTGTCCCTCCTGTATAGGTGTCAAAGTGCACTCGGCAGCCCACTCAACCATGTCATGTTGCATAAGTCTCTCCATCCGTCAGAAAGAAATAGTCCTGACGTTACTGTCCCGAATGGCCTTCAGGATATAAGTCTTCCCGTCCACATCAAACCGAATCTCCATGTCTTTGAGACGAAGTGTGACTTCCTCAAGAGAATGAAGCCACTTTATGCCCAAAACTAAATCAATGTCTCCTATATTCACTACGTAATAATCAGCCTTGAATTCATAATTATTCAAGCGCAAGGGAAGATCCTTAATCATACGGTCACATCTGAGAGTGTAACCATCAGCCACCTTAACCCGAATGCCCTCAAACCCCTCGGTTATGAGTCCACGCTTCTCCACAAATCTAGCATCAATAAAATTGTGAGTGGCTCCAGTATCTAGAAGGGTGATAGCCTTTTGACCCGCTAAAACTCCACGAAGTCTAAAAGATCCCTCCTGCTGAATGCTAGACAACCGTGCCTCCTGGATTTGGAGCTCTGACTCTGCCTCTGCCTTAGGCTCTGAAGCCTCTGATTCTGACTCCTCGAAACTCTCCTGCTGTTTGGAATTCTCAGATTCCGAATCCTCATAATAGGCCCACATGACTCTATTGGCCTTGCCCTTAGGCCGCAAAGGACAATCATGGTTAGCATCGTAGGGACCCTTGCAGTAGAAGCAAAGCTTCTTCCTGCACAAATCATTAAGAGTCTCACGATCCAAGGGTGCTGCTGATTTTCCCTTTGAGTCACTCTTAAAATCAGATTTCTCCTTGTTTTTATTGAATCCCTTATTGTCCCTAAATGAAGAAGTATTTCTGGAGTTGAATTTGCTGGATGGTGCTGCAAATTCCATGTTGCGCACCTTCTTCATAGCTTCCTGTAACGAAGAAGGATCAAATGCTTTGATCCAACCTCTCAATGGTCCCAACAATCCCTCCATGAAAAGCACAACTAGCCGCCTCTCTGATATATTGGGAACCATTACTGACAATCGCTGAAAGTCTCCTATGTAGGACTCCAAACTCCCAACCTGTCGCAACTGGGCCAAATCTCTGAAATACGATTCAGGATCCTTCTTGTCGAATCGTTCCACCAACCTGTCTACGAACTCCTGGTATGTGGTGATACGATCATGCTGAAGGGTCACCATCCCGTGATGCCACCAGTCATAAGCTGCTCCCTCAAGATGCAATGTAGCATACCTAATAGCATCCTCCTCAGCCATGGGACGCAATGTGAGAAAGGTATCAAGCTCACTGATCCAGGCCTGGGCTGTGACCTTGCCACTACCGTCAAACATAGCTAGAGTGAGTCTGTTTGTGGCATGCTTCAGATCATTATTGTTATATCTAGGCTTGTAATCCTGTCGATTCTTGTGATGTTCTCTCCTCTGTGTGATAAATCTATCAAAGGTAATCCTCTCTCTGACCTCTGGTGTTAGTAACTCCCACTCATCGTTCCCTGCCATAAGAGTATCAACGAACATTCCCTCAGACTCCTCATCTGTAATAGCCTCATCGGGCTCCTGTCTCACAAAAGTAGGCTGGGTGGGCCTGTCTGCTGTCCGTGAAACAGTCCTAGGTGCTCTCCGTGAACCTGCATCACTCCTGTTCTCGTCACGACGAGGTGACGGTCTCCTCGGCGTACCTATCCTCTGTATCGCCACTGTCAACTGCTAGAGCACATCAGTTACCTACTGTTGACCTGTCCGTAAATCTCTAAGAGTGTGTAGGACCTCTGCATCATCATTATCCCTAGGGTTTCGAGGAATCTCTGTTCTGTCAGCCATGGCACCCGGCTGCCTGTTCAATCCCTGTTCCCTGTCAATCAAAGCTCTCCTGCGAGTATAATATCTGTGAGGCCCAACCTCTTGTGGTTGCATAAGAATCCCAAACCCTGAGGCTGGCAGGAAACCGCTCTGATACCACTGTAGAAACCCTTGTTCTCACTGTTTCTGAAACTGTTTGTTTTTGCTTGTTTTTTGAGTGTTTTGATTTTTTTGTGTTTTTTTGCAATAACAAAATAAATGCGATTTTGAAAGAAATTGCTTCAAAAATCTAAAATAAATTCTATAAGCTGAAAATTGACAAAATTTAATCTGCAAATTAATAGCCAATAGTTTTATTACACTTTCACGGTGTTTACAAAATTCAAACCCTAACATGCAAATTAAAAGGCAAAGCTGATCACATTAATTAAAAACCTGATTTGCTGATTACAGGCGCTCCAGAATGAAGTAGATTTGTACGACCATCATAAATAATAACTTCTCCCTCCGCTAGATGCTTGCAAAAGGATCCAGAGATGTAGGCGCCCAAAAAGGTGAAGTCAGAAAGCAAAAGAATAAGGCGATTTGCCCAAGACTGAAAAGTACGGCCTGTACTTGAAGGTACGGCCCAACAGCAAAAGGTACGGCTCAGCAGCAGCCCAAAAAGAAATCCGTACGGCCTTGGTAGATGCCAGATGTGAAGCAAAAACTAGCCGCCCCAGAATAACTCTCTGTCTGATGATTTCCGGATTCAAATCCTGAAGATATAATCTCTGAATAAGCTCTATGATAACCTCTGAATGAAGCTACCTCTCTGATAAGCAATAAATCAGCTGATATTTCACAGCCTTTGAACTGCAACACTGAAGATGGCTCGTTCTCCAATGCAAAATAGATAACTGAAACCCTTGGCTCCGTTCTCTGAAGGAAGAATTGTTCAAAGTCGATTTTCATAACATAATGATGTTTTTCACAATGAAAATCCTTATATTCATAAGAAGGTCGACTTTTCTCAAAAAAGCATCATTTAAATAAAGTTCAAATTCTTCTTTTAATAATTCCATAGTTGGACGCCTCTTTTTAATTAAAATGATTAATTAAAAATGGTCCCCTTCTTAATGATGGTCGACCCCTTAAAATAATCACTTAAGTTATAATATTAAATAATATTATAACTTTATAATATAAGCTTCAAAATAATTAATATTTATTTTGATAGATAAATATTAATATCTTCCTCAAAATAAGTCTGATTAACGAACCGTCTGAAGCCGGAGGATAAGTGATTGAATTTGCATACGACCAGACCATACTGCTAAAAATAGTAGGGGTGCTTTGTTGAGTGTCTCCACTTACTAAAAATAGCAAGTCAAGCAAATGATGTCCAAACGACCCCGAACGAAAGCCAAACTGGTAGATTCTGACAACTGAAGCCAAGCCAAGCTCCAACAAGACCCTCTATCCATCCCATCAGCCTACAGGGGTCACATAATAGGCTAATCTTAAGCACTGAGAGATGTCAACTGGAAGGGGACATTACATTGTCACCTCTGAAGTTTACCATGGGTATTGTGACAATAGGAGAAGTGTTTGTCATCATTGCTCCTGTAGAATGCACACTGAGCTGATCACGCATTGACTCATTCATGAAACGATTGAATTCATTTTCAGAAGTGATATCATATGTCGGTGAAGACAAGCTAGGAATGGATGATGGAGGACTTGACAGTATATCAACTGTATGAATGCTTGTCACCGAGGGAGTATCAAGCGGGGTTGATGCTGCAGGAATAGTGGATATCTCTACTGCAGAAATGCATGTGGTAGGAATGGGTGATGAGGGAATAGGAGGTGGAGGAGTACTTGAATTTGGAGGGGTATGAGGAACACTGGAAATCACGGGCGATGACGTTCTAGGAATTTCCTCAACTACATTCTCAGGTGGAGACATAGTTCTTTCTTGATCATGCCTGGGTTCCTGTTGATCACCCTCTTGTCTCTCCGATTCTGGTTCACCTTTAGAATCACCTTCAGATTCTTCTTCAGAATCTTCTTCAGACTCTTGCCCGCTTTCAAAAACTTCTTCTGCATCGGAGTTTGCTTCTATTGAGTCTTCATCTTCAGCGGATTGGTCACTGGAAGTACCTTCTTCATCGGAATCTATCTCCTCTAGAACAACCTTTTTACCTTTAGAGCGAGATGGATCAGATTCCGTGGTCTCTCCTTCTGGGACGGACTGGGTATCTTTCTTGCCAACAGTAAACTTGATCCTGGGACCTCTTCGTGAAGAAGTGGGAACAACCACTAATTTATTTTTCATGCGGAGTTCTTGCTGTCGGCGAGCTTTTGCTTCCGATTCTTCTCCTTCCGAATCTGTTTTGAAACTTTTCATTTCAAAACCATGCTTATGTAACCATTCTGCAGTATTGGATAGGATTGGTGCCAATCTCTCTCTCATGCTAGTACTTTCTTTCCTAGACCATTGAATTGTAGGCAACGGCCTTTTAGAAACCTCTTGTTCATCATAGACAGCATTCATGATATTGCCAGGATCTGTAAAATCCTCTGGTAGGTCAGCAATATCAAGGTCTCTGATCTGCTGCACGGTCACTCTGCAATAATCCATTTTACGAATGGCTTCTTCATCTCTGCAATCAGCTCAAATGTCTTCAAAACGATACTTGTGATGATGACCCTTTTGCAATTGCCTTCTGACATCTCGGTAATCAAAATCAAACCTATACCTGTAGGTCTTGATTGTCATGATTTGCATCTCAGCATAAACAGATTTGGCTTTTTGTACAGTTGGGATAGTATATCTGCCGATTGTCAGTGGGAACTTGAATCCACACTTGTGATTACTTCTTCGTTCTTTATGCACTGAAATCAGCTGTCTGCACATCTCCATGAGTACCCACTTGTCCGAAGGATATCGCGGCAGCATGTAAGGGCAGCTAGTGCAGCACCCTACTCTCAAATAAGTAAATGTTGGGAATTGCAGAAATAAGCATCCAACTTTACTTACCGCCTTATAGGCTTCATCAAATACCCTTCTCCTCTCGAGAGCTGGATCAAAATTGAAAAGCGAAGGTGTGAAGAAAGCATCAATAACCCGCCTGAAATGATGGAAGCTTTCCTTCAATTCCAGTTGATAGAATAATTTATACATAGGTACCAGCATTCGATTCCCTTTTGTAGATAGACCTGGAAATTGCCTCATTACAGCTGCTGCATACACCAGGTAAGAAGTCATATAGAATTTTAATGTAGAAGGTGCATTGATTAGTTGCTCATGTATTTCATCACTGATCTGCTTGCCCCAGTCAATGTGCACTTTTTGTCTTCTTATAATCCTGATGTATTCATACATCCAATCATAAAAAGTGGATGATTCAGGCAAGCCTTTTACTCTGCTTAAAAATGTGATCATATCTTTGACATCATCTTTGAAATCACTTCGCAGGAGTCCCTTTGGCCATCTAGAAACAAATTGTCTAGGCTTCTTCAACCATTGGGTATTTATTAGGTTTTTAGCCTTGTTGGGATTAGCGTCAAAGGCTTCTTGTGTTTTTTGTATAGAGATGTCAATGTACTTCTGCATTTGAGGAACTTTAAACACAATATCAAAGAAGTCAGGGTCGAGTCTTAAAATCTTGTGCCCAGAAGAATCAATCACACTTCTGCTTTCCCTGATGTAGTGAGATGCCACTTGAAGAACAAATTCTGTATTGTGTGCAGCAGTAGGGAACATAGCTACCAAATGCAGGTTACTGTGTACAATTGCTCTCATCGGATCAGGAAGAGGCTTCTTCTTAGTTTGCTTTGCAAAATCAACCAAGTCTTGATGGCCAACCTCTGTCTTTTATTTCTTCCACCTTGGAGACCACTATAGTTGGCAGATAGACACCTTGATATTTATATTTCATTTTGCCTTTTGCTTTTGAAGAAGACAGAGGTTTTCTAGCAGTCATCTGAGAGCAACTGAATCTTTGATCAATCAACTTTGAGGATCTTGAAAAGAGACTGCACGATGTGGAGTCATAACAAACATTAGTCGTTAAACAACATGGGAATGCGTGGGATGAGCAACGATGATGAGCAAGCGTGGAGCGGATGACAAGGCATGCAAAACAATGCACAAAGTGGAAGGAGCGAGGTTCGGGACGAAACTTGGCAAGTTTGAAGTGTTTCAGGGAAAATTTGTGAAAAGTGTAAGGGCACTGAAAATTAGCGCCCTTGCATTTTGAAGAAACTGACTTTGGTGCAGGGGCGCTGAAAAACAACGCTCCTACACTTCACAGTGTTAGATAAAATTTTCATGTCTTTAGGTGTAATAGCGCTAGTTTTTAGCGCAACTGCATTTGAAACATAAACTTGGTGTTATGGCGCAAAATTTCAGCGCTACTGCATTTTGTGGCATGGAGATTGACGTGATGCAAGGTTGAATGAAAAGTGCGCCATAGTTTAGGAGTAGAACTCAGTAGTAAAAACGAGTTTCTCATGATGTTAACCCGTGCGCATGAAATTCTCTCAAGGAAAGAGAAGAAGATAGAGATAGAAGGGAGGAATGCACAAACCAAAACCCCTTGGTGAACAAGAAAAATCGACACAAGAGAAGGATGCAAAGTAAAAACGCCAATGGGTGATAAAGAAAAACGTGTTTGAAAGAGAGAGAAACGTGTTTTACTTTGAAAGGTAGAACAAAAGAGCAAGTCATTCCATTGGTGAGAATAAAACGAAAACAAGAGGCAGGGAAAAGAAACATTTCAAAGAAGAACAAAAACGTGTTTTTGATTCAACATAAAAACGCAAAAGACGTATTGACAAGAATAAAAGCATTCATGAAAGGAAGGGACGGATAAGAAGAAACCATACTTGAAAAGAGGTACCCGAAATCTAGCTCGACCAAGATGGAGTTCCTACAAAAAACGCGTTTTTGGAGGAGGTAGATGTGCACCCAGCAAAGAGGAAAGAAGTTGAAGATCACAAACAATGAAAATGAAACAATAAAATCACTTTTAAGTGAATGGGAAACACAAAAACCTAACTCAAGTCGCCCAATTAATTTAGGCTTAAAAAGTGGCACGATAAGTGAAAAATGTAAAAGACAAGAAGAAGCACGCCTGAGCCAAAAATTGGCTAAGTCTGGCAACCATGTGTAAGAGCGCACTTTTTCAGCGCTTCTGCACATTTTGGCAAATCACTTTCATGCAGGGGTGCTGATTTTTGGCGCCCTTGCACTTTCAACACTTAGCCAATTTTTGGCTTGTGACAGTGAGACTTCGCGAAGGAGCTCGTTTCAAAGGTCTTCGCGAGGCGAACATAGGGGGATGCTCAAACTGACTGTTTGAGGCTTTGGAACGTAGTTCGAGGTGGCTTGAAAATCACCTCATTTTGCGTGCTTGAACTTCACGAACCTAGGAAATGGACAAGTTTCGTAGGGGGGTTATCCGTGGAACGAGCGCTGCTAGATTCCGTGATAACAATAAACATCTTAGGAAAACCCCTTCCTTGGAGCATCATTTTCACCACTTCGAAAAACCCCTTCATTGCGAAGCATCATTTTGAACATTTCTCACCATAGAATCTTTGTTGGAGCGTTTTAAGCTTAGATTTCGGCACTTGGTATTTGGCCATCTGCCATTGTTGTCCTCAGAGGTCCTAACTTTTCAACTGAAAAAGTGAAAACTACCCACTAGAGCTAAACTGACTTTTTCTTGATTTCGACTTGACCACTGTGATCGTGAAGTGAAATACGCCAATCAAAATAATTTTCAGCCAATTCTGACAGGATTCAATTTTTAGGGTTTTTGACCTAAAAATAGGGGTTAGGAATCCCTAATTTTCAAAATTTTCAAATTTTTCCAGTATCTTCTAGACACTAAACCCACAAAAAGCCCATACTTTGTTTGACCAAAACTGACTTTTGACGACAATTTTACAAGATTTATACCATTTTAAGCAAAATGCCTTAATGAAGTAAAAAAATTGGTTTGGGTACAACACTCCACAACTAAGTCCAAGAGCGTTGAACAACCAACCAAGTCAATCCGATCCCTTGGCCCACAAGCAATCCAACTCAATGGGTGGTCTACTTAATTGAGGGAACCCGTACTCCTGCATCTCCCTGTTATGTTTCCTTGCCACTTTCCTAATATGATTGCTTTATGAAAATCAAATGAATAATTACTAATGCTAAGATTCTTGATGAATTAGCAAGTTATTTAAATAAATAAATATGTGCTTTACTAAATTCACAAACTAATAAATATTGGATTCAAATATGTGGCATACCAACTACTGCAGAAATATAAAGTTTGCTGTATCTTACCGCCTTATAATTCAAATTATCATTGCTTTATAATTCTCATTTCTTACTGCCTTCTTATCTAGATCGGATTTCCATCCATCACTTTATGCCTCTTCCATTTGAAATGTTCCTCCTTTTATATCTTGTGGTGGGGAAGAGTCACCTCTTAACATCCTTCCCTTGGTGAAGGACACATCCTTTCAAACCCACTGCTGTCTTAAACCTTTTCTTTTTTTATTTTTATTTTTAATTATGTCTTGACAAGTCGCCGCCCCATGTCATTTCTTTGTTTAATATTAATTTGACCTTTTTGTTAGTCTAGCAGCGGTCTTATTCTTCTTTAATTACTGCGTGCAATCTTATAAAGGCTGTGATCTCTTGTCTTTAGACTGCAATCTCTTGTCTTTCGTGTGTGGGGCATGACATGACAAAGGAGCATTTTTGAGGATTTTATTTATGTTGGAGATCGCTGAGAAGTTTCAAATCTAATTGAAGGGAATAATTGCCAAAATTAGGGGCATTTATTGCTGATAACATTGCTGTTTGCTATTGCTGAGGATTGCTGTCTATTGTAGGAGGCTGTCATACCAAATTAAACCCTGATTGCCCCATTCTGGCATTGTGACCAGCCTTCACACCACCCGCTAGCCTGCTGTTGCCATCGTACCAGCCTGCCAACAGCCATAACATCAAGGTTAGCATTAAATATAGTAAAAAAATTCATCGTTTTAGTGGCCATACAATTTGACAAAGTCTGATTTTGTTCCAGCAGCCAGATCTGCAGTCTGTAAAGCAAAACAACAGCCTGGGAGTGGGCATTTATTATTCTTAATTCAGAAAATTTGCTTGCTAGTTCATTCTATCAATCTGTTGCAATTTTTTCAGCTGATATAATAAATAGAAAAGTTAGATAGAGGGTTTCATTATTTGGTTTCATGTTGTTGGTATTCAATATTTGTTTATGCTCTATGTTGCATGTGTTGAAAACAAAAAAAGTTGCATACTTGATTGAAATTCTAAAAAGGGACATTACAAGTGTCATGGGAGTCGATCACATACTGGATAACACAAGACATGTTTTGCACTTCACATTAAGATAGAGTGACTACAGGAGGGACCTTGGATGCACCATGAATATAATTCTAGGATTATGGGAGAATTGAGGTGTCCTTATAGGAAGAGACAACAAGTTTACCCCCATGGCCTACCTTAAAGATATGCTTCCCTCACTTTGTGAATACTTGTGACGAACTCTTTTTCTTATCCAATATTTTGATGCTTGGTTCTCTTGTAGCAATCTATATGGCTATGATCTTGATACCATTACTCATAGCTGTTGCTATGGTAGCCTTTAACTTTGACCATCTTTAGTTGTTGGTTCTCCTTAGATGTAACGTTTCACTCCTTGCTTTATTCTCCACTCAGTGGTTTTTCTTCTTCTCTTCCTTTGAGAGATATTTTACTTTTTCTATAAATATTAATGCTATTAACATAATATACATGGGGTAATTTTTATTTACAACTTTTGAACTGACATATAAGTAAAATTTGGTGTATTTGTGAAAAGGGCTACACAAAATAAGAGGATGTGGTGGAAAATTCAAATAACAAAGGAGACTATTTGGAAGTCCATGGTGGCACATGTTTAGAACATTTTTACCAAGTGACCCCCATGACCCCAATTTATAACTTTTTGTGTTGAAAGATTTGTTTACATATAAATATGGAACAACCATATGTGCATTGTGCAAATTTTCTAGGATCTCTTCAATTAATGAATGCAGGGTACTGTAAAACAACTTATTTAACTTTTAGCCCAAAAATGATCTTATTTAATCCTCTACAATAGCATTTTGTAATTTCTTAAATTTGATTAGGGTTGTGAAATTTCTGACTTCAACTTTCTGTTTATAGCATTAATTTGATGATTTGTCTTGGTGTGAACCAAATTTCATTGTAGATAGATGCCTTGTATCTTTGTTTGGAATGCTGTGTTTGCAAATGTAATTTTTCAGCTGAAGATCTCAGATTGTGGAGGAGGGCACTAAATCCCTCTTCAAATTTCACACTTTTCCCTGTGTGAAGTACAATTTGTAAAATAATCTAAGTAGGCTTGTCTACAGAATGCATAGGGTGCAGTTTATGGGACACCAGACATTAGTGGAAGTGCCTTGAAGAAAGCTGTGAGGATCCTTGATCAATTTTGTAAGTCAAACCAAGTCAAGCATTTCTAATATGAAGAATCAGTCAAGTTGTTTTAAAAAATGATCAAGCTAGATGATGTAGACAGTCATTTAGCATGCATGGATTATGACAAGCATGAACTCAGATGCTACAAGTGCATGATGGAGAAAAGAATAAAAGATATGTCTATTGATCAGTCCAAAGTTTGGGAAGGATCCTTGAGATTCATAGTCAGGTATCAAACTCTTTATGGAAGTCTTTTTTTCCAGTTACAAAAAGAGAAAAGAAAAACTAAAGAAAATATGGAATTCTTATAACTGTAGTTTGGAAAATTTATCTCCAAGGACTACAATTGCACCTTTCAAGTTGACAAAGATACTGATGTGCAGCAGCTCAGAACACTGTCAAAACTTCCATGGCATTTTTAAAAAAGAAATAAGGATTGTAAAAAGGACTTATAAAATTAGTTTTGTTTGTAGAAAGAGAGTTTAAAGCTTGTATTTTTGTAAGGGGGGTCTTATGTGTGTTACAAAAGGGCATATAAGATTCTTTCTTTCTATATGGTGTTTCGTTATTGATTCTCTAGCTGTGGCTTTACTGGAAAAATTTACTTTGGTGGTACTTGATTAAATTGAGATTCTTTGAGAGTTGTATACAGCTGCAAATTGAAAAGTGTATTATGACTTTATCAAGTGTTGTTGTGAGTCAAGTACAAAATTCATTCTGTATCTTTCTCATATTTCAAACAGTCTATATGGTGGTCAATGCCAGGCCCTTATAGATGTCGGAAAGGAAGACAGGAGAGTGAATCATTTGTGATGCCACCTTGCAACTTGTGATTTTCCTATTGTAGTTGCTTTTGTTTTCAACACTTTCATCAGATGTACCTTGGTCGATATTTATTCAACACATAATTGCAGTTTTTCTGGATTTCATGCTTCTATGGTTGATATAAAAAGGAATATTGCACTTTTGTGGAGGAATAAGTTGTCAAATTATTTCATCGTGCCTCTTTTTTGATTTAAGGTAATGTTCTTGTTTAATTCTTTCACTTGAGTGGAGGATATCTTGTTGGAATGCTCATTTATTTTAAAAGCTAACAGGTTATATAGTATATACTTTTTCTGCCCTTCTTTCTGTGCATCCTTGTATATTTTCTTAGGGATTTTGCTTGACACCCAATTTGTTTTCGAGAAATGAGGGTGATTGATATACTGTATAATTCTTTTTATTTCCTAATATGTTATTATCAGGGTATATGCTTATTCTGCTTTTCTTTCTTTGCATACTTGTATATTTTTTTTAGGGATTTTTCTTGACACCCAATTTGTTTTTGAGAATTGAGGGTGATTGATATATTATGTAATTTTTTGCATTTCCTAATATGTCATAAATTGTCAATTTTCTCATCCATATTAGAAAACTTGCATGGAATAACCCAAGCTCGGCACGACTTGCAAGTCCAAAACGAAATCTGTGCTGAGTCTTTGCCAGTTACTCATCAAGTCCTATAGAAAACTTGCCAGTTCCTGAAATGAAGGCATAATTTATTGGTTTCCAGGTCACACGACATATGTGATTTTTGAATTATGACAAATTAATGGTCAAAATAGACTTATGTTTTCTCTCAATGCATTAGTTTCTATTTTATTTTTGTGTAATTATGTTATTTTTTTGTTTGCCAAGTTTTGTAGTCTTGAGTCCAAGTCAAAATTTTGGGTTGCCAAGTTTGTGTTGAGTCTGAGATTTCCAACTATGTTCTTACTGACTCAAACAAAGTGGAGGGTAGTATAAACTGTAAGGCACAGAATGCTCATATACACTACACTTTTGTCTATAATGAATTAGGGAAGGACAGTGGTGCTTCAAATCCAACTAAGCTGACATATGCAGATGTTTTAGCCAAGTGTTAATGAAGTAATAAGAATCTTTAGCTCTCCAGTTCTTTGTTACAAAAGATGTTTTCATGACAGTATTCTTATCCAAGGAAGAGAAGAATTAGATCTTCTAAGGCAAACCTTGGTTCATGAAGAAGACAAGCCTCTTCATGAAACAGTAGTCTCCATCTTTCAATAAAATTGATGATATCTTGAGTATGGCACTTGTCTGAGGAAGACTTTCCTTTATCTTAAGTGAATATTGGAAAGAATCATCCTTTAGAAGACTAGGAGGGACCATACGGGAATATACATTAGCTTTGAAAATCACCATGAATCCAAGGATATTGAACTATGTCAAGATCTGTGTCAACGTAGATATGAGGAAACCCTTTTTGAAAAAATATTGATTGAGGTAGGGGAAATGGAATGGGAAGAACTTATTGACTATGAAAACATTTCATTGGGAGATGCAGCATATGCTACGAGCACAGACATCTTGCAAGGGTATTCTCTAGACAGGAGGTGGCAAAAACGTAAAGACAGGACAAAGTAAAGGACACTATTAACTATTAAGAGTCCAGAGAGCTCATCTCAGAAAACCACCTACATAAAGCACAAAATCAGGATCATCAACCACACCAGCAACAAGAAGAAGAACAGCAGCCACACCAGCAAAGAGAACAGCAATAACAACCAAAAAATTCAGTAGAGATCAAATTCCAAAAATCTTATGCCTGGAAAAATAGAGATCCACCCTTTCAATCAATGCAAGTAGCAGTATTTAACCCCTTTAAAATACTTAATTGCATTGGCAAAGAAGACATGGTTAAAATGGTCACTGAGAACACAGAACTCAAAATTCATAGCCGATGTCACCTCAGAAACCTCAACACGAAAGCAAATTCCTTCAAGCATACTACCTAGTTGAGAAGAGAAAAAAAAACACTGCTGATGGAACTTGGAGTAAGCACACAGCTAAAAGAAACTCAACAATAGGTAATACAAATCTTGACACAATGGAAAGGATAACAATTTTAGTGGAATGATGCAAATCTAGATCCCTGAAATATTCCGAGCCAAATTTTTTCGTTTTTCGATTTACAAATTACAAAGCATAGCACCCGTTAGGGTTAGAGAATAAACCAAAACGTGCAAGAAAACAACTCTAACCAGAATGGCACCGATGATGGCGAGCATTGGTCAGAGGATCTCTACTCTAAATACAGAAAGGAACTCAACGTCAAGTATGTGCTACCCAATCCGAGGCGGAGTGAGGGGCGACCATATGACAGAGTGATTACAGAATTAATTGCTTGAAATAAATGCTGAAACTAGAAATACTCGACACCCAGAATGTGCTTGCTAACCCAAGCTGGGAAAGTAGCTACCATAGGGCGGAGCTGTAACTATTACAATAACTTAAATGAATTTGAGAATTACAATCAGATTTGAACAAGAAAGAAAGACTGCCAGTACTACTGTCAGTTTTACAAACAAGAAGCATTCGCCTGCCAATATCTCATGAAATTCACAGGATCAGCATTACATCATTGAGAACCACTCTTATCTTGGATAGTGATATCAAAACCACAATGCTTTCAAGGATCAAATACTGATTTCTGTTTTCTGTTACAAATCTGCTCATTAAATGCATAAATAGCAGTCTAATGAATGACTTAAATGCTCATATCTTCCACATATGACCTCCGATTGACTAGAGATTAAATGCACTAAGCCTTAACCAAGTAGACGCCTAAGATGAGACACTGAAAACAGATCTAAAACCCACACATGAATTATGCACGAATCCCAATGTCATTAAATGGTACGGCCCAGCTGAAGAATTCGACTTGGCATTAAAAATTCAATTCACAACATTAAGACCTATAAATTGGAGAAAATGAACGCTCCTTACAAACTTAAAGATTGATGCAATACCCAGAACTAGCATTTTTGTATTTTTTGAGATATGAGTAAAAACATGGATCTGCTGTATCAAAACAGCAACTCCAGAAAAGTTATGAAATGCAAAAATCTGAACTTTAAGCAATAACTCTACAACAATGCAAAACTTACTATAAAATCGCTCAAATAATCGAACCTCTCCACTAGGTGCTGTCTCTCAAGCACGAAGTCGAGCCCAGACTAGGAGGCATTCATTCCTCGAAGCAATTCCGCAACCAATTCGGCAGCATAACATTAGCATAGACAAAAGATCCCCAAATGAGACCCCAAGGCTGTCTTTTATAAGCTTCTGTTGACCTTCCTTGAAACCCTAACACCTTTTCCAAAGTCAAAACCCTAATCCCACAAAATGGCGTCCTTTTCCAAGCATCATTAATTTTGATTTCATTAAATATTTCACTTAAATAAATGCGCCCTCCTTAAAGCCTAGATTGGACTTTGATAAATTTCAACATAAATTTAATATTCCCTCAATGATGGCGCCACCCTTCAAGTCCACCTTTTAAAATAACATTAAGTTATTCGACTAGGCCAAGGTCATAAAATAACATTTAAAATATAATGTTATTTTTAAGTGAAATAATCTCATTTCTCCAAAACTGCATTCTGAAGTCCGAAACTGAATACGCCACTTGAGTCAACTGAAAGGGAAAGTCAACTGCCTGAGACAAACCTGTTAGCTGCTAAAAATAGAATTTACTAAAAATAGTAAATTCCTGGAAAATGCTCTGAATGCCGAGATGAACATACCCCTGCGAAGCTCTCTGAAAACCCAGAAAGAATCCGCCATTGAATCCATCATCTCTGAGCAATGACCTCCTCAAAAATAGGAAACCCTAATTTATCTTCCGACTAGCCTTCGGGTTCCCAAAGAAAAGGCCAATGGTTACTGGAAAGATCAGGTTTGAGAAGGGGACATTACAATCCGCCCTTCCCAAAATTGCTTGTCCTCAAGCAATACCGCCACAACTCCAGTAATTTGAAGACTAATCCATACGCAACAAGTATGATCCCTGGTTCCCAAATGCGTCTCAGGAAAAACCCACCATGCCGATGCTGCACCACTCTGATCACATCAATGAAAATATCATGCCAATGCTGCACTGACTCCCCTTGTAACTCCAAAGTGTTACCATCTATGATTCTCAAACTGAAAGATCTTAAAGGAAGGAAATCAAAATCATGCAACATCTCATGTCCACGATCCCCCGAATTAACAGTATCAACCATACTACTGTCAATCACCATTCTAAGCAATAGGAGAGATAGACTATTCAAATCAAAATCGAACTCCTCCCCATACCTCCACATGGTAACAAACGGGACCATGCCTGCAAGTGTGACCTCTACAAATCTTCTTGCAAGGAGGGAAGCATTCCTTTGCAAGAGCTCCACAAACTCATACCCATGTCTCCGCATAAAGCTACCATGCCTCATCTGAATTATACTGGCACAACCATGAAGACTACAGAAAACAATCATAGTTCCAACCCCATGAGTCTCCGAATGGTGAACCAAAGCATGTGAGCTACTGCTGTCATGAATCAATACTGAGAGTAAACTGTCAAAGTTTACATCATCAACCATCATAAGATGAATTTGGAGGGTAGGAAAAGTGTGAAGGAACAAATAATTACTGCTGATCAAGACTAGGATCAGCGCAGTGCAATCTGATTCTCGAGTCCTACCCAAGGGAAAACAACAACACCACTCCAAATCCCAAGCGTGAGCATGTGAGATGACCATCGAGCTGCAAAGTGACACCTCCAAGGTGGTTGGAAAACACACTAGATTCATCTCCATGAGAGAACTACCATCTCTTTGATCAGGAGTGAGGAACCAACTCTCCTGAATGAAAGTAACCCCATAAGTAAGGTGGCTGGTCTGCCACCAACCAGCAAGCTCGTGTCTCAAAATCTGCCCTTGTCTGAGCTGAAAGTCACTTCCAAGAACTACCGATCGTTGATCTCTCCAACCCATAATCAAAATTTCTTTCCAATCCATTTGTTGATGAACAAACGGAACCATCAAGTAGCTGGAAAAGAAGGGAACAACATCAACAAATCTAGAAATTTGATCCTTATCCCTCCAAAAGTCTTTTCCATAAATAATAAATTTTAACAACCCAAGTTGAGAATCCCCAGCATGGATACCCAACTGAAAGTGATTTTCAACACACTGAAAAGAAATCTCTACACATTCCCAAGTGCTAGTGAGAACCAAGTGCCTTCTCACGAAACTGATGTCCCATGTAGTAAATCCTTGAAGCTTAACCATGAAAGCTTCCACATTAAGGGAGTATGAAACATAGAGTGGCTTCAAATTCAGCTCCCAAAACTGATCAATATGATTCCAAACATCATTCCACCCAAGGGATGGATTGTCAAGAGTGCACCCACCAAAGTCTAGTTCACCTTTTTCCCATTTCCCCTGAGTAGTAGGTCTGAAATCTTCACTCGTTGCTGCTGTAATGAAGTTACCAACAGCCACCAAGACTTGTCTCATCAACACCTTGATGTCATAGATGTTGAAATTACCTTGCTTCGTCACCTCCCATGTAGAACCTCCATCCTCAAACCCACTTATGCATTCATGACTAATCAGCAAACGTGGCACATCCACATGGAGTGAGATCAAAGCATCCAAGCACTGGAAACCATACTCAGTCTCATTCTTTGTTTCATCTTCCATCACATAGAGAGGATTGCCATAATCTCCTTCATCACCTTCTTCAAAGAGAGAATTGTCAAAATTTGAAAAGTTATTCCATCCATCTTGCTGATCTAAATCTGCACTTGTAACTTCAGTCCTTCTCGTGAAACCTTCAAGGTCAAACTCTTCTCGAAGACTATCAAGCTCACAAAAAACTTGCTTGATTTCTTCGGCTTTATGTGCATTCTCTTGCTTTGTGAAAATTTTGAAATCAGCAAACTGATTTTCTATTTCCATTAATGCCATTTGAGTTTCTTCTAGCGTAGCTCTTGTTGATCCAAGCTCCAGAGAAAGTTCATCAATCTTTCTCACTCTATCTTGAGAAGCACAAATGGCCTTCTTTGCAACTTCAATGGCATAATCACGATCTTCAACCAAGTGCATGTACTCGGACTTCAAGGTTACCAAAGAGTTTCTGATAAGTTGCAGATTGGGAAGAGCAACTTCATCTTTCACTCCTCTTTGTCTCTCTTCAAGCTGAGCCTTCCAGTACAATTCCTCAACCAAGCTATGTGTGTGATCAAACAAGGATAAAGCTTGCACTTCCTTGTCAATGGACACCTTGAATTGTTTGTCCCAATCATGAGAATTCAAAGATGATGAACTGCTGATAGGCTGCAACTGAAAATCAGCACCTTGTCCCTTGTCTTTGCTGCCTTCATTGCTGCTCCAACATTCATGAACTTCACCATTGACTAGTGGAGAGTGCTCATTGTCAAAAAAAACATCATACTTCACAGATTCTTTGACCCCAAGTTTGCAATCAGCTTCAAGCATTGGAAAATCATATTTGTGTTTAGTAACACCTTCAAACTCTACATCATCAAGAGCCACTTGGTCTTCTTGTTCAAAGGCTATGGCAGCCCCTAACTTGAACGAAGAATCATCGAATGTTGTTCTGAAAGTTTTAGAAGAAACAACATCCTCCTTGGTGGCTGCAACCAACTCGAAAGGGTCACCATGGAACTCTTTAAGAGCAAGCTTCTTCATCAAAGACAATTTTTCCTTTTGTGCCCTCCTTATAGCTTGCGATGCAAACGAAACTTTGGTCTTCATCAGGATCAAAGGGAAATTCGTCCCACAAAGGTTCTCTTTCATACGTTGGTGCCAACACACCTGGATCCCAAATGCTAGTGGGTTGATTAAGATGATCAACAGGAAAAAACTTATCATGCTCCCTTTGTAGTGATGACTCTTTGAATAAGTCAAGTCCCAAATCCCTCAAACTGATATCGTCAAAAACATTTCTCTCCAAAGACCGAGTTTTCTGCTCAAGCCCAAAGTCACCATCATAATGAAGTGAAAAATCTTCATTGCTTGCTGTTTTGAAAACTTCACCGTCATTATCTTCACCATGAGGAAGTATGTCACTGATTTCTTCATGTGGAACTTCTTCAAAAGTTGAGCCAGCAACATGAAGAAAATCATTCTTTACCAAATCTTCAATATGACCTTGTATAGACTCTTTGGAATTATCTATATCATCAGGATCACTAAATATTCTTGCATCTTGTTCAGACTTCTCCAAAAGTGGCTTCAATTTCTCTTCACATTGATTAAATAATTCCTTGATCAGCATAGCAGTAATAGGAGAATCCTTTTTTTTACACTCATATGTGTCCAAGAGGAGAGATTGGACATTTGGTGGAATTTCATCTAACTCATTAATGGTGAGAATAAGGATTTTCTTCACAGCTGCAATAACATCCTCTTCTTGCTCACTCCAAGTGGATATGAAGAGGTAATGGAACAAGTGATAAATCTGATCATGCATTTCCAAGGCAAACAGCAAGTTACTTACCCAGAGATCTGAAAATGTTTTTAAGATAGCAACCTTTCTAGCAAATAGATTGCTTCCAGTTTCATCAAGATCTTGGAAACTTTCTACAATCATATTCAGAATGATTTTCATGGTTTCATCATCATAGGGTGTCATGGGAACCATTATTCTCATTAACTCCATGAAGCAAGAAGTAATCAGCAGCTTGATTTCTTCATTTGGGTGTCCCAGCCAATAGGGCTGAACTAAAAGGTGAAATGCCGGTGATAATGCCAACTGCATCATTTCAGAAGGTGACTGCTTCACCTGTCTCAAACATTGTTCCAATATTTGAAGATTATTCCTTTCATCTTCCCTTGACTTACATTCTTTGTCAAGTCTATTCCCGGTCTCAAAAAGTGTTTGTTCCAACTTTATCTCTTCTCTGTTAGCCATGTTTATCTGCCACTTCTAAACTGAGTTGAACTCCGTTCTGACCTCTGGTGTAGAAACTGATTTCTCTATCATACGACTGACAACTAAACCTTGTTGGGCACAGGATGGCAGGATCTTGGCTCTGATACCACTGAAATATTCCGAGCCAAATTTTTTCATTTTTCGATTTACAAATTACAAAGCATAGCACCCGTTAGGGTTAGAGAATAAACCAAAACGTGCAAGAAAACAACTCTAACCAGAATGGCGCCGATGATGGCGAGCATTGGTCAGAGGATCTCTACTCTAAATACAGAAAGGAACTCAATGTCAAGTATGTGCTACCCAATCCGAGGCGGAGTGAGGGGCGACCATATGACGGAGTGATTACAGAATTAATTGCTTGAAATAAATGCTGAAACTGGAAATACTCGACACCCAGAATGTGCTTGCTAACCCAAGCTGGGAAAGTAGCTACCATAGGGCGGAGCTGTAACTATTACAATAACTTAAATGAATTTGAGAATTACAATCAGATTTGAACAAGAAAGAAAGACTGCCAGTACTACTGTCAGTTTTACAAACAAGAAGCATTTGCCTGCCAATATCTCATGAAATCACAGGATCAGCATTACATCATTGAGAACCACTCTTATCTTGGATAGTGATATCAAAACCACAATGCTTTCAAGGATCAAATACTGATTTCTGTTTTCTGTTACAAATCTGCTCATTAAATGCATAAACAGCAGTCTAATGAATGACTTAAATGCTCATATCTTCCACATATGACCTCCGATTGACTAGAGATTAAATGCACTAAGCCTTAACCAAGTAGACGCCTAAGATGAGACACTGAAAACAGATCTAAAACCCACACATGAATTATGCACGAATCCCAATGTCATTAAATGGTACGGCCCAGCTGAAGAATTCGACTTGGCATTAAAAATTCAATTCACAACATTAAGACCTATAAATTGGAGAAAATGAACGCTCCTTACAAACTTAAAGATTGATGCAATACCCAGAACTAGCATTTTTGTATTTTCTGAGATATGAGTAAAAACATGGATCTGCTGTATCAAAACAGCAACTCCAGAAAAATTATGAAATGCAAAAATCTGAACTTTAAGCAATAACTCTACAACAATGCAAAACTTACTATAAAATCGCTCAAATAATCGAACCTCTCCACTAGGTGCTGTCTCTCAAGCACGAAGTCGAGCCCAGACTAGGAGGCATTCATTCCTCGAAGCAATTCCGCAACCAATTTGGCAGCATAACATTAGCATAGACAAAAAAGATGCCCAAATGAGACCCCAAGGCTGTCTTTTATAAGCTTCTGTTGACCTTCCTTGAAACCCTAACACCTTTTCCAAAGTCAAAACCCTAATCCCACAAAATGGCGTCCTTTTCCAAGCATCATTAATTTTGATTTCATTAAATATTTCACTTAAATAAATGCGCCCTCCTTAAAGCCTAGATTGGACTTTGATAAATTTCAACATAAATTTAATATTCCCTCAATGATGGCGCCACCCTTCAAGTCCACCTTTTAAAATAACATTAAGTTATTCGACTAGGCCAAGGTCATAAAATAACATTTAAAATATAATGTTATTTTTAAGTGAAATAATCTCATTTCTCCAAAACTGCATTCTGAAGTCCGAAACTGAATACGCCACTTGAGTCAACTGAAAGGGAAAGTCAACTGCCTGAGACAAACCTGTTAGCTGCAAAAATAGAATTTACTAAAAATAGTAAATTCCTGGAAAATGCTCTGAATGCCGAGATGAACATACCCCTGCGAAGCTCTCTGAAAACCCAGAAAGAATCCGCCATTGAATCCATCATCTCTGAGCAATGACCTCCTCAGAAATAGGAAACCCTAATTTATCTTCCGACTAGCCTTCGGGTTCCCAAAGAAAAGGCCAATGGTTACTGGAAAGATCAGGTTTGAGAAGGGGACATTACAATCCCCAGGTTTTTAGAAAGATCTAGATTCCAGAAACATTCCAGGTTTGTAGAAAGATCTAGAAGCATTCCGGGTTAGTAGATTCCAGAAATCTTATGCCTGGAAAAATAGAGATCCACCCTTTCAATCAATCCAAGTAGCAGTATTTAACCCCTTTGAAATACTTAATGGCATTGGCAAAAAAGACATGGTTAAAATGGCCACTGAGAACACGGAACTCAAAATTCATAGCCGATGTCACCTCAGAAACCTCAACCTTCCAAACGAAAACAAATTCCTTCAAGCATACTACCTAGTTGAGAAGAGAAAAAAAAAAACACTGCTGATGGAACTTGGAGTAAGCACCCAGCTAAAAGAAACCCAACAACAGGTAATACAAGTCTTGACATAATGCAAAGGATAACAATTTTAGTGGAATGAGGCAGATCTAGATCTCGAGTGAAAATTTTTCACTAATGTGTCTCCTCTCTTGGAATGTTAAGGGTATTGGAGCCCCCAACAAACTCCAACTTCTGAACAATATAAATCATTCAAATAAAAATTGACATGATCTGTGTTTAGAAAACAAGAGCCAAGAATCTTAGGCAAACCAAGTTCATAAGCATTTGGGTTAAAAACTGTAGTCAATGTACAATGTCTATTATTATGCTTCGATAATATTGGTAATCTGAGTATGTATTAATTGTTTGTATTAATTGGTTGTCGGCTTTGGGTAGTTATAAGCGTTGGTTGGTTAACAGTTGTGTTCTTCTTGGCAATTGTTAGGTCCTTTAAATACATTGTGTATCGGCAAGGAGAGTGGTATGATCTAGTCAGATCGACTTGAATCCTTGGCTAAACATCTCCGGTCTTCTTCTATAATAATTTCATGTGCGAATAAGGATATATTTTACACATGTATCTGGTATGCATTGTTATCTCTATTATTATTTCATGTATTTAATTTATCAAATAGAGTAGTAAACATTTGATGCTGTTGCCTTAAAAGAAATTGGTCAGATTTGAGAGATTCATGCCCTTGGACCCCAATAAAGGTGGGAAGAGACCACCATGTGGTCAAGGTCAAGAGATGAGGCGATCTTTAAGGATCATCAAACAAAGAGAATGAAGGAGACAACTGAGGGGTGAAGTTGAAGAAGGCAAAGGGTTTCTGAGGGAAAGCCTGAGTCCACCCAAGAGCAAAAGTCGAAGTGTACACAAAAGCTGTAGTCAAGAGAGAAAGAGAACTTTCATGACAAGAGAAGGCATGAAGGGAGAGTGGGAAGAAATAGCATGACACCCACCATTCCTCGACGAAGTGTACATCGATCTCACTGACCAAGCTGGACAGTCATCCGCACCATCAACGTTAGACGAAGGGTAAAGTGAAGGAGAACCCACCAACCTCGCCATCGGCAAACCGTCCATACCATCATCGTTAGATGAAGGAGAAAGCGAAGGAGAACCCACCAATCTCGCCATTGACGAACTATTCGGACCATCACCATTGGATGAAGGAGGTTCACCATTGGGTAAAAGGGAAGGCGAGGGAGAACCTATCGACGGTTTGACAGAGACCATATGCTAGATTGAAGACTTGACATTGACGGAAGAATCAAATATTGGAAGATCAAGACTAATAACGGTAGGATGAAGGGAGCATCTAAAGGACCCCGAAGGTGACAAACGCTGAAGAGTGACGAGTGAAGGATTGCAGTGTGTTCGAGAGTGCAGGGAAAGCACCAAAATGTACAAATCAAAACTCTCCAACCAGGTTATTTTCATAGAGGGTGCAACAGGGAAGCAAGATGATGATTCCCCCAACAAGTCCAAGTGTAGAGTGAAAAAAACTTACAAAGTTCATTGAAAGCGGGTTGGAGGACCCTAGAAGGCATTGTAAGACATGGGAGACAATCTGGGTAGCAAACGGTCAAGATGATAGAGCGTATTGGCTGAGAGCATTTCCAACAACGCTCAGAGGGATAGCCATAGACTGGTACGTAGAATTGGAAGCAGCTCATAAGAATACATGGGATGCATTGAAAAGAGTATTCTAAGAGGAATTCAAACTCTTGAGAGACAACAATGAAATTGTGGCAGAGATCTACAATACCAAACAAGGGAAGCACGAGAATGTGCGAGCTATAATCATAGGCTTAAGGAATTAATGGTGAAATTAGAGAACCAGCTGGCTGGTGGACTGAAGAAAAGATGGTTCATAGAAGGATTGATTCCTTCACTGAGGAAGAAAATGAAAGTAGTGCCTCCGTCATTGTATGCCGATGCCTACAATCGAGCAATGGACATAGAAAGTGAAGATAAAATGTCCTCGCACAATAAAAGAAAAACAGAGGAAGATGGAAGTTCGGATGACAATAGCGATGACGAATCAGGAACGGTACAAGCACTTTGGAGGGACATGCTCCAAATGATGAAAGAATTGAAAGTGGAGAGAGAAACCAACAAAGAAATACAATCTATTGAGTGCAAAATTGAGGGGCACATAAAAGGTAATTATCTTAAAAAGATGTTTTGTGAGATTTGCGAGGTTCTGGGTGATTCACTAAAGGAGTGCTCATACAATTTAAAGACGAGTACACAAGTACTCTTTATGCAGGGAGAGGATTCCACTCCATCGAAGCCACAAAATGCATCTCTAGGTGGTTATTGAAATCAAAGAGGAGGACGAAGCCAAATATAATGACCCCAAAGGATGCCCCTATCATACAATGCCGACATTGTAGCGAATAGGGACACTTTGTGAGAGACTGCCAAAACAAGCAAGACAAAGTGCAATTATTGTTCAAATGGTGTGGACCTAGAAATCATGAAGACACTAAATGTTCGAAGCAAAAGGCTAGAGTCAACATGATTGATGTAAGGCATAATGAAGTATTGGCCATTTCTCGTGCCTAAGCAAAGAAGGATATGTACCCAAACCCATGCACAAAAAAAGAAAGGTTTTGTGAAGTAAGGGCCAAAGTGGAGAATGCTATGGATAACGAATGATGCTATTCAAATGCATATGCAAGTACAATAACAAATCAATTACAATTCGAGAAAAATATTGCATGACAAGTACTTCAAGCTACTGTACGAATTAAAGTAGTGGATTTATTATAGAGTATTCATGAACTTCAAAATGTTATTTGTCATGTCCCCGAGATTATGGCACTAAGATAAAGCATCGAAATACAAATAAATAGATAAAATAAATAACCAAATACATATTACAAATATAAATATAAATATTAACAATTTCATAATTACCATTTAACTATTATTATTATTATCATGATTATCATAAGTAGTATTATAATTATAATATAAATAACATAAATAAAACAACAGAAATTATTATTGGTAATTACTATAATAACATTACAAGAATAAAGAAACAAATAAAACAAATAATAATATAAATAAGAAATATTAAAGTGAATATAATAAACATGAAAAAATAAAAATAATAAAATAAACATAAACTGAAACATCATTATAATTATAATTATTAATAATAATATTATAATTATAAAATGTTCATTAAAATAATAACAATAAAATCATGCCTTAAAAGGCAGCGATTCCTATCTTCATAAAACTAGGAACAATGATCATGAACCACGGAAGTCTTGCTAATAAACATAAAAACAAAACCTTAACTCAGCGATTATTATTCAAAACATGCGATGGGAAAAGAGGTGACTACTCCAAGGAAACCGATCAAGTCTAGAGCCCCGTCCCATGATAGGAGGGTGGTGGATACTTCAGATAATAAGTTGCTGCAGGGTAAAGCAGGGATCATTGCTGGAAAAGAAAGGGAGTATTCTGCAGACCGATGGTACTCAGGTATGTATTAAGTCAAATAATCAGATCATGGCTGAAGGAGAAATATCTGCAGACCAATCAGCAGTAGGTGTGGTCAGCATTTTATAAATTTAAATAACAGGTAAGTATTTTATGAATTTAGATAATAAGCAAAGTATTTATCAATTTAAATAATAAGAAGTATTTTATGGATTTAAATAGTAAGAAATAAATCTATAAATTTAAATGATAGGTAAGTATTATCATATATTTGAATAAAGGTTCATGATTACTTATGTATGTAGAAGGTAAGAATAGTGATTTTAGGTGTGATATCAAATATGTTATTAATTAATTCAAATGTCAGTGATGCTTATAAATATATTTAAATATATTATGATTTATGTTTATATTTAATATATAATGAGGGATATCCAATAATGATGCTTGCAACAATTATTGAACCGTATGAGCAATTACGATTCTTTAATATAAGAATGGATTTTTGAGCATACTCACTTTCGCTAATACCCAATTGAGGATAGAGAGTTTGTGGAGGGAGAGGTGGGGTAATTCCGTCACTTGATGGATGGTCCCAAGATAGGTAGGAAATCTTGAGGGAGTCCACTTGGAGACTGTTTCACGTGCCCTTGGCACAGTAATTCTACCATCCTTCACTGGGGTTAGGAAAGAGGGAAGGACATAAATCTATTTAATACATAGTAATAGGTTATATAAGAATGTGATGTTTTCATTTAAATGCACTAGGATAGTAATGCATCTGCCTTATTCTTAATATGTACAACCAGAATTATCTAATCTAACTATGATCAAAGATCGGTGTGGTATTTTTTCGTTATGCATTACAAAATCCCTTATCCTAACTTGTGCATTTTATGTTTAAAGGTCAAGTTAGTCCAATTTTAATAAGGGGACATTACATTATTGTATCAGGGGAGAATGAGACAGTGCATACTATGACTCAATTGGAATCTGGTGAGAATGAAGAACCAATAATTGAACCTTCACTATCGGGCAACCAAGTGATTGACCCAATGTTACTGATAGTTAACACAACAAAGAAACCAATGGTGGTAATATGGAGATCCTTGGAAGGAATCTCACCAATACAATTGTTGATGGCGGGTTTGGTGTGAATGTACTTCCAGAAGACACTTGGAGAAGTCTTAGCAAGCTAACCATTTGGCTGCCAACTTTTCAATTGGTGGGTGCAGATCAATAAGATATTAAGGTACTTGGAGTTTTAATGGGACAAAAGGTAATTATTGGAACTCAAACATTTTTGTTGAACTTTGTGGTTATTTCATTAAGGAAGAAAGCGTACAACGCATTATTAGGTCGGGGTTGGCTAGCAGTAGCCAAAGTCAATCACAACTAGAAAAAGAATACAATCTCCATTGAGAATAAGGGTCGGAAATATATAATTGATTTGAAAAACCAAGCAGTTAGTGAGGAAGCAACTTCCTCCTATTTGTCAGATTTGGACTCC
This sequence comes from Sequoia sempervirens, assembly GCA_007258455.2. Lineage (NCBI taxonomy): Eukaryota > Viridiplantae > Streptophyta > Pinopsida > Cupressales > Cupressaceae > Sequoia > Sequoia sempervirens. The sequence continues at coordinate 5,662 of VDFB02257699.1, read as the reverse complement.
GAAGAAGAATGGACAGAGAAGCATGATCAAGGTCCCATAGATTTTAATGAAGAAGGGTTTCTGGAATTACAATCATGCTTGTAGGATGAAACAAATTCTTTGTGGCCTATTTCATTGGAAAATGGAGGACTATGAGCTATTTCTATCGACTTGTAATTTTCTTGAAGCTACAACTCTCAATGAAGAGCAATCGATGAAAGAATGAAAAACTACCAATGGTATGTCTCAGAGTACTAAGAGAAAAATATTTAACTTGGAACACATAGATACTTGTCAAGTCAAATCAAATTCACAAAAATTTACCGGAAACGGAAAAGAAAATTAGAAAATAAAAAAACAGTGTAATGGAAGAGGCAAAATATTATTCATCACTTGAAGGAGAAAATATTAAAATGCCCAACCACATGTTTGACTAAATTAAAATGCTTGACTACATGCAGGATTACATAAAAGGCACGACTACAAAGTGTAACTACATTAAAAGGTCTGAGTATATAGTGCGACCAACATCTTGTCATATTGTACGAGAAAAGAGAAAGAAAACAAGTTTTGCACATCGTATGGCAAGGAGAAGGGAACAAAAACCTCAACCTCTTCACATAGTTGTACAATGGCTACAATTGGTACATCATGGTACAACATCACTCAGTATGACAAAGGGAAATACAAATTAGTTGTAGAGGAGTCATCGTATGTTGGAAAGGAGGCGAGGTGTCATGTCCCCAAAATAGAACACCAAAATATAAAAATAATTAAGCATTGAAATACGACTGAATAAATAAAATATATTTATATAATTATAATTATCAAAGATGATATTATAATTATAATTATTAAGTATAATATTACAAATACTAAAATACAAATTAATGAATAGAATAAATAGCAATATGAATTATATATATATATATATATATATATATATTAATAATTTATGTATTATTATAATCATTAAAACACATATCAAACTCATATAAAAATAATAATGATAAATATGTTAGAATAAATATGTAACATGAAATAATATATATATTTAGAAACCTACGGCCAGCAATCCCATAGTGATTATAAAATAACATATATTACAATACATATCATACAATGATAAGATGTGATATAATGATCTATATTCTATACCAAATAAACAAACATAAAATATAATAAATAAATAATAAATGCAGAAATAAAATAAACATATTCTAAAGCAATCTGAAATATACATCTATTCCCATTACACTAATGAGGTTCAAGCAGCGATTAGTTGAGTAGGCTGCACTTAACAAATGCATACAAGGAAGGGAAGCGCTGCATTATAAAAGCAACGAATGAAATCGAAAGCAAGTTTCTCTCAAAAGACGTGACTTCTCCCTCCAGCAAGGATCGATATTTAAGAATCATTTCAAGCAAAAAGGTAAATCATCGATGGGTAAAGAAAGAAAAGAATAAGTGCTTATTGAATATATGATCGCTGGCTGAACAAGAGGGTCTTCTACATCACGTGGCTGGAAGAGAAATAAAAAAAGACATAATACATTCTGACTGGGGATTATATTCTTTGAGATCTGATCATAAACAGAAAGCAACAGCATAAGGTAAGTGCTGTCATAATTTTAAATAAAAGTTGATAATTATTTATGTATTTAGAAAATGAGAATTGTTAAAAATAATTATGAATTTAGATATTGACGACTGTCAAATATATTAGTAATTTAAATGACAGCTGATGCTTTGTAAATATATTTAAATATATTATATTTTATTTTTAATATATTATGATGGATAAATATATTGAGAATCTGAATCACATGCTAATAATTGATAAGTATCTATTTTGATATATGTATTGAGACTCATAAATACCTCATAGGTGGTGGACATATACAATACATATATATATATATATATATATATATATATATATATATATATATATATATATATATATATATATATATATATATATATTACCTACGATTATCCAATAATGATTCATGCAGCAATTATTGAGCCTTATAAGTAATAATGACACTATCCATTTACTATGATGATAAACTGTATAATAGAATTCCATCTATGGGATCTTGAAAAAAGTTAATATCTATCCGAATGTACTTATGAAATATATTATAGAAGAACCACTCATAGTGAAGGGAATGAATAATCCTTGACAAGAATGAAATATTTATATCATCTTGGATCTTATTAGAGGTTATCACTGGAACTTATTGATCTTTAACATTTCTAATGTCTCTTCGAGAAACACTTTGAATGCAAGATTCGGGTTTAAGTGCTTCCACGAGAAAGGGGTCATTACACGAGGACAGATAAGACACAAGGTACAACCTAAGCAAGCATTGTAAACTGTATGACAATGAAGAAAAAATTACAGAGTTCATGAGAGAGGGCAGAACTTATGACCAAGAATCATCGTATGACCAAGCGAGGTGAGCAACAAATGATTAAAATATTGTTGCAGCATACGGTCAAAGTGTTGTGAGATTGTATGTGAGTTGGAGATTCACCATGCGCGGCGAAACAGTGTACGGTCGACAAGAATGTGAAGCCTCATACGATCTACAACAAACAGTTTTTGTACAATACTGTATAAGGTACAACGAATTTGTACCTCTTTGGTATGACATAGACACTCTTGCATCAAAGAAGCATGATCCTCCTACATCGTACAACCCAAACCTAGCATCCACGTCGTACATCCATCAACCACCATATGACAACTTCCTTCCTTGGTTGACATTATACGTCGGTTAAACGCTATGAATTCTCTATTTTTTGGCTTTGTCAGTATTGTTTGGAGCCTCCTAAAAAATAATGAAAATGATGTGCCCCTCGACCTCATTAGGGGCGTTGCCCCTAGACCCTCACAAGGGGCATTGCCCTTTGACCCTGTTGGGGGCATTGCCCCCAGACCCTTGCAAGGGGCACTGCCCCTTGACTCCGTTGGGGGCATAGCCTTTAGACCCCCATTGCACTCCTTTGAATTGCCAAGTAGATTCCAAGTCTGAGTTTGCAAAGTGCACTTCCAAGTTTTCCTATAGGTCCTTGTCTACAATATTGTCATCCGTTTGGCAAGTCTTCCCAATTGTTACTTGATATTTACTTGTCATCTAGAAGACAACCTTTTCTTGTGGGGGGGATGATGTAGTCAATGTACAATGTCTATTATTATGTTGCAATAATATTGGTTATCCGACTATGTATTAATTGGTTGTCGGCTTCGAGTAGTTATAAGCATCGGTTGGTTGATGGTTGTGTTCTTCTTGGCAATTGTCGGGTCCTTCAAATACATTGTGTATCCTCAAGGAGAGTAGTATGATCTAGTTGGATCGACTTGAATCTTTGGCTGACCATCTTTGGTCTTCTTTTGTAATAATTTCATGTGCAAATAAATATATATTTTACGTATGTATTTGGTATGCATTGTCATCTCTATTATTATTTCATGTTTTTAATTTATCAGATAGCATAGTAAATAGAAACCAAATCCACTTCTGCTCTAAAAAAAATTGGTGATTTAATGGAACCTTGAAGGTATGTGTCTCTTTACCACTTGATGTTTCTTTGGGGCTGTGCTTCTTTGCTTTCTTTCACATGATGGAAATCTACCATATTATTCTGAAAGTCTCCATCCCCACAAGGGGAAATCTAAGAACTAAGCGCATATAAAGCTTGAGAGATTGGGCAACAACATTCTCCACACAACATCATATGGGGGATTTCGTTACAATAAAAGATGTTTCAACTCAAAAACGAATGATGTAAACTTCTATTATAGACATGGATTACATTGATGGATTACACACATGGATAAATGGAAGGAAATTGAACAACCCCATAGCTTAAGAACTATATAGAATTTTAATTGCAGAGAAGTGGATACCTGGAAATTTGTGTTTAGGGAAAAATGCTCACCACTACTCTTTCAGACCACTGGTTGATTATGCTTAGATCATGCCAAGACAAAAGCCCTAGAGATCGAAGTTTAGATTTTAACAAATGTGTAATGCCCCCTTCTTGCACCTGATCAGTTGGAGAGCTCCATTAGCCTATTCCAGGGTTCCTGTAGGTTAAGTGGCATTGGTTACGGTACTCAGAGCTTGTATAGGCTTTGTGGTGGTTTTCGGTGTCTTTCTAGCAGGGGTTACTATTTATAGTAGTGGCAATTTTTAGTACTTACTATTTATAGTAAGTCTCAGCGCATCTCAGATTGTGCTAGTTTGGTGTTTGGGAACACTTCTATTTTTAGCAGTTGTTATTTCTAGTAAGTGTATTTTTGGTAATTGGTTCCGACCTCCATTACTCCAGCATTGTTATATTTCCTATTTGGGTGTTGGTGAGTCTAAGGTTAATTGAATTAATATTTGTATTTTTTCCATCACTAAGCTATGTTATAAAGTCACTTTATAACTTAAGTGAGGGTCTTGAGGTCATCAAAAAGTAACTTGTCTCTCGCCTAGGTAAAGTTGTTGATTAAGTTGTTTTTTAAAAGGCCAAATTATAAGCCTCAAAAGGTGGACGCCACTCTAGGGGAGACCTAAGAATTTGAAAGTAAAATCAAAAGTTCACGAAGGGGGGCGTGGGAGTCTTGGAGGGAAAAAATTTCAAACTTGGTTGCCCTAATTTCCCTCTCACCTCTATAAAAGCATCTCTTTGGCTCTCATTTGATCATCTAACTTTTGGCACCATAACAAGATGCTGCTGGAATGCTTCCAGGGTTCTATTTCTACTAGTTGAGGATGAAAACCCTCACCGTTTGTAGCTGGTTTGGGTGTTGAAAGTCCACCCTAGCCCGGAAAAGGTGATTCTACTTCAAGGATCGCATTGGGTGCTCACAAAGTTCTGATTTCTGTCATTTTGGAGGTTGGATGATGAAGATCTTCTTAGTATTTTGATGTGGGATTGATGGTTTGTGTGTTTGGGGTTTTGCTTGATTTGGTGGTGTTTTGGAGGTGATTGGAGGCTTTTTCAGAAGTCTGATTTACATTTCCAGAATTCTGGAAATCCATTTTTGACAGTGGCTGAAGGTGAAACTCATTCATAACTCCGTGTGCGGTTTGTAATTCATTTTGGGCATTGGTTCACTGGATTCCTCTCTTGGGCACCATTTCAAGTACTCACTTGAATTTATTGTTGAAGCATTGATTTTAGAAGGCAAGTTGCCCTCCTAGGGAGCCATGCCAATCAGGGGTTGGGTGAAAACTCAGGTCTGCTGCTACAGGGGTCTAAAATCTGCCCTTTTGGAGTTTGTAATTGCTGTCTCTTGAAGTGACAGGGTTTAGTTGGTTCATGTGTGTACATGCTCACTCTATGGTGAACATTTACAACATATGGTAATCATATATGACTGTTATAGCCTATATCAGGTCTGCAACTCACTGTATCAGGTCTGCAACTCACTGTATCAGGTCTGAAATATACTTCTTTAAGTCTGAAAATTCATTGGCCTTCATTTGCTATCATGATTTGTTATGGTTCTATATGAAACAAGCTATTTCATTGTTATTTCTCCTTCTATGCAATGTTTCCTATGATGAAAACATTTGAAAAGAAACAAACATAAACACATCAGCAAACACTTCACAGTCAGCAAAATAAATAAAAAAAAATCAGGGGTGGTTGTTACAAAATGTAGCCACATTCATCT